>JABSTQ010008516.1:0-79287 GCA_013358835.2 Ixodes persulcatus | reverse complement strand
TGATGGGACCAATTGGACATCGTCAAAAGAGCACCATCATGGTGTTCGTCATGTTTCTGTACGTGCTACTATCACTGATCAATCATAAACAGTAAAGGCCCAGTGACGAGTTTTTGTGATGTTTGATTGGTCCAATAACCTCGAAGCATCGGTTGCGTCTGGACTCAATCTGAAGCCAAGTTTAGAACGTCCGCATATGCGCTCTTGGAAAAGTTTACATGTTGGCATAACTCCGTCAGTCATCGACGCATTCCTGAAATTTTTGAAGCCGATATTGGTCCTGAAACTACTTGAAAATCAGAGAAGCATGGAATTCTCACATAACATCTCAGAAAGTGTCACTAGCATTGAGAGCGGCTCGGTGAACGATGAAATATTTTAGGTTAAAACAACTTGATAATATTTGTAACTATAAACTATTAATAAATATGAATCAATGCAGATTGTTGGGCTAGTTGGTACTGGGAATTTGACGACATGATGGCGCTTAAGACAAGGACAAATGGGGAGACTAGACAACACGGAGCGCTACTTCAACTGTTTAATTTTAAAAAAGGGGGGGGGGGGGGACATAAATACACTCAAACCGCTTCACCTCAGCCAATCCCAGGCCTCACCGTCGCCCGCAAAAACGCTATCTCCTTGTCTAACAAGTCAAAGGAGGCAACGCTGACACATTGTGCTCCAGACTGTTTTATCAAGTCTGCTTCTATAATTTCTCTGACCGTTTTATCTTTGTGTCTAGATAGAATCGCGCACGTGCTGAACAAGGGCTTGCACCCACAATGGTGACAATGAACTGAAAGATGACCGTCACGGTGATTATTAACACTCAAATTGTGCTCTCGTAACCTATCATTTAGGCATTTAGGCATTAGGGAGTGGTGTACGTGATTCCGTTGTCATGCGGTAAAAAATACATCGGGCAAATAGGCAGATGCCTAAATGATAGGTTACGAGAGCACAATTTGAGTGTTAATAATCACCGTGACGGTCATCTTTCAGTTCATTGTCACGATTGTGGGTGCAAGCCCTTGTTCAGCACGTGCGCGATTCTATCCAGACACAAAGATAAAACGGTCAGAGAAATAATAGAAGCAGACTTGATACAACAGTCTGGAGCACAATGTGTCAGCGTTGCCTCCATTGACTTGTTAGACAAGGAGATAGCGTTTTTGCGGGCGACGGTGAGGCCTGGGATTGGCTGAGGTGAAGCGGTTTGAGTGTATTTATGTTCCCCCCCCCCCCCCCCCCTTTTTCAAAAATAAACAGTTGAAGTAGCGCTCCGTGTTGTCTAGTCTCCCCTTTTGTCCTTGTCTTAAGCGCCATCATGTCGTTAATAAATATGACTATGTTTTTAAGGGAACCGTTGTGTATATTAGTTGGAGCGCACCACCCAAGCTAAATTCTGACCTCATGTCGAACTCATCTGATCTTTTTTTATATTTTTCTCAAAAAACTACCGAAGAATGTAACAGGCTGCCTAACGATTTATTTTTGAAAAACATATTTTTAAGCCGTGTCTTACATAGGTTTTTAGGATGTTCGGTGAATGGTGTTTTTTATTTTCCGGTTGTTTTCGATCATGCTTTTTAAATTTCAGATGTTTGATAGATAATTACCTTCTTATATTAGATGACTTCATAGGCATATATTTATTTATTATAGCGGCGCTTTTACGAATACGTAGCTTGCACTGACGTCACATCGCATACTTTTGACCACCATGTAAGAGGAGGAGAGGGAAGCTGCTTATGTAAAAATTTTGAGTGACGGGTTAACCTTCCATATTTTTTTGAGGGGAGAATAGCGACATCTGTGCAAATCCGGGAGGCACCAAAGAGGATCCTGATAAGAGGGGAGCTTCTTCTTTCCCTTGTCTTCGGTGGTCATTGAAGCGTTCTTTGAATGACATAACGTGCAAGCCATGTATACATATTTGCACTCTAGTTTTAGGTTTTTATGTATTTTTTGCTACATTGCAGTGAGGTTTTATGAATGCTGCTTTGTAATAACCACACCCCTGCTATATTATGTTGCAGGCTAAGAGGACAAGCGCTTCCCGGAAAGTCCTTCACTCTTTCCACCCTTGCGAGCCCACGGTGGAGACATGGCGAGAAGGATGGCGAGTCCACTCGCCTCCTCTCCTACCTACGCTCCGCTTAAGAGAAAAGCTATAGGTTGCGCTGGAGGGGGTTGTCCTTCATTTCCTAACCTGCAACAGAGTTCTAGAGACTCACACCGAGACAGGCTTCTTTCTAAACAATAAAATAATGGTATAAATGACAAGGCCTTCATTACAAAAGCCAGTCTATAGTCAGCAAGGAATGAAACCCGAACGCCGGAACGCGTGCCCATCAACACAGACTGCTCCACCTGGAGGGCCCCGGAGAACTAAAGAAAATGCGCCGGGGATCGAGGGTGCGGGTCTACTAATAGCGGGTTCGTTTCACGGCACTCGTGCCCACGCGTGGCCACTCGCGGCGTAAAGCGAGTTCGTTTCGGCAGGCACTCCACGAGTGGTTGCACTCTCCGAGTTCGTTTCAGCGGCGGCACCCCACGCGTGCATGCACTCGCTGCACCGAGAAAATCGGGCGTGCGCCAAAATGCAATCCCGTCATGCCTCGCTCCGGCGAGGCCGTCGAGGGGTCGAGGAGCGGGAGCAGACGACGAGGGTTCGTCTGCTACGATGTGTCGCGAAACCGAAAGGGGAAAAAGTAGATTTTCTGATAGAAATCGCGTCCCGCGGGCAACGGAATCAAACGCGAGCTTGAATTGTGAGCGTCTGCTATTTCATGAAGGAAGCAATTGACATCCCGTGCTTTATTTGCAGGTTTTAAGTCGCTCTGTTGCCGTACATACGCTGAAATATACCAGTATGTCAAGAAATGCTCAGAACAAACGCACCAGCGGCTTCCGAGATGTTTATCACCACCCGTGTGCGGGTGAAAAATTGAACATTTGTTGACAAAACTCCCCCAGCAGAAACCTCTGACTGCCCAAAAAGCATAAGAGAAAGCTAAACATAGTGACTTTACCCGAGGCTTGGGAACGGCATCATGTTTAACATTTACCTACATCAGCTAGCTTGCCCCGTCGTATTTTGTTCGAGAAAGCTCTCGTTCTCGACGTCCTCACCAAGGCTAATATCTGATCCATTTGTAATGACGATCGTAGTCAAAAGTCCCACAAAAAGTTTTGCTGGATATTCCAACAGAGTAGTTTTAAGCCGTACCCTTTCAGTGATTCACGCATAATACCATGCTCAAACGGATCAAGCTTCTGCTCGGACAGCATCATCAGTTTTCTTCAGTGTAAACGGTTATAAGAATTGAAAGATCGCAACCAGGTGCTTTGTAGACAGCTGGGTGCGGAAATTTACGCCGTCTGTAACTATCTCTACGGCAGTCAAGTTGCTTGAAGTCATCGCAACTATAAACTACAGGTTGCAGCGTTCAACGTTTGTAGATAAACGTTGGTATACTTCGTTTCACTTTATGTGCGAGCGAAGGCAAAGCTGGAAGCGCGAGCGTGAAAGTTCCGTGCTTTCAGGCTTTGCTCGAGCGCGCGAGCTGAGGAGAAACGCAAAAAGCGCTGGTCTCGCGCTTCTAGCTTTGGCTTCGCTCGTAGATAATGTGAAACGAAGTATAGTGACTGCACTCTCGCATCCCCACCCATCACTCCGAACAGAAAGGCGCTAGTTTCGGTTTAAGATCAGTACCTTTTCTACAACATAGATGGCGGCAACATGAGTCTTCTGCACTCGGTGCATTTGGCGAGTTCGTTTGAGTCCAGTTTTCCGTGCAACACTCCGCGAGTGCGATGCATTCTGGGAGAGAACTCGAACGGTGCCAGTGCGTGTGAAACGAACTCGCTATAAGATGTGCTCGGCCCTCGCGCGGCGCGTCTGGGACTTCCGCGTCTCGCCGGTGGAGCGCTGTAAGCGCACGCCAGGTGGAGAAGTTACCATGGGCGTGATCAACTTGCTAGGAGCAGCGCAAGTAACTTGCTGCTGCTCCTAGCATCGATTTTCTCGCGCCGAGCACAAGCCGCAGGTGTCGACTGGGAGACAGTGCGGCGACACAAAATCACCCCGAGTCACGGCGCTTAGAGGGTAACTGCAAAGAAAAAAAAGAGTGTATTTTTAAACAGCCTAATTGGGACAAGCCTGTCACAAAACAATTTTTCCGCCAAAAGCAAACTTTTTTACAGCAATATGTATTGCGCGAGACTGATTTTAGTTTGCGGCTATTTCGTCCGTTTTAAATCGCGCGTCACAAAGTTGGTATTATAAGTCACGGAGTGGCTTCTATACGTCACGGAGTGACGTATAAGAGCCACCCCGCGCGCTTCGAAAGAGCGGGAGTTTCAAATGTGGAGAAGTTGTGACCCCGACTAAATTACGTCCTGTGGCGTAAATAATGCTAGAAAAAAAGAGTTTTTTCGCGGAAGATTTGTTTTGTGACATGCTTGTCCCAATTAGGCTGTTTAAAAAAACGCTTTTTTTTCTTTGCAGTTACCCTTTAAAGCGCGCCACCCCCGAAACGCGGAAGTCCCAGACGTGCCGCGCGAGGGTCGAGCACATCTTAGTAGGACCCGCACTCTCGCACTCCGGCGCATTTTGATTAGTTCTCAGGGGTCATCCAGATGGAGCAGCCTGTGTCGATGGCCACGCGTTCCGGCGTTCGAGTTTCATTCCGTGCTGACTGCGCATACCGACAAGCACACATGCTGCCCAATCCATACGCTAGACCACAAGAAGTGCCCCAAAACTACTTCTATTTGTGTACAGAATTGTGTACACGTTCCTCAACGTGACGCGCCATCAAATGGTGTAACTTCCCTTCTCCTTCGTGGCAGTTTTTTTTTCAATAAATGTCTTTAGACTGGTTTGTTTTCTCTAGACTGTGCAAACTTTTCTTTTTTACCATAGCGAGGATTCCTTTTGTGCTTATAAATGCATAGTAGTAGACCGTTTTCAAGAGTGCGCGCCACCGCTCGCCCGCCGCTGTTAGCGCATGCACTCTGAGCTTCTATTGGGCACGAGCGCTGTGTCAGCTCGGCGGGTATTTAGATTCAATCCTACGATTTGTGCCCAAGATATGTCCACCACCAATGTTGCTCGATGAACTTTTCAAGGGGGTCTATTCTATCTCGTTTAAAATGTACTTGTCGAGTTCATCGAAAGAATTACACTAATAGTAGTCGTCTTGCAAAAGCAATTATACAAACTTTTCTTTTCTTTACATTTTAAGGTTCCTTAACGCCTATAATGATCATGATATTATTGTTTTCCGGACGCCTATTACGGCATCTACTGGGTTTCGGACTTTTTTGAAAGCGTGGACAACTGGAGCGACGATTGTTCTGCTAGCGAGAGCAGCCAGCACAACAGATATCCTAGACGCCATCACGAAATACAAGGTATGTCATGCTCATCATCCCCAATGTTGTTATTTTGATTAACCATGGCTACATGATCACATTCCGACTCTGTAGACCTCTGGAGTTCTCTTTCATATCGTTAAAACGATTTGTAATGCAGACATGTTGGCATGGAGCGTTGTAAAACATATAGGATATTTGCGACTTGGTGCATTTGTATGTTTGCAAGCAGAGTTAACGAACGTATTATAAAATCGCGTCATGTATTTGTTTATGTTATGCACAAATCCTATGTTTTACACACCGCCTGTAAATAATTTCGTATATGTTATGTTTTATTGCCCCAGACCTGTTTGGGTATGCAATGGAGCAACGGTGAAAATAGACCAGCACGATATTTAAGTGCTACATTGTCTGGCCGTTTGTTTGCTGTTCGAGCATAGCCATTTAGACTTATAAGAAAACAAGCAAGAGCAGTTTATACAGCGTTCTCCTGTCTAATGAAAGTCCGCTGAACACAACACTCAAATCAGAAGAATGTGGACTGGCGAGCTTTCGATAAGTACGTTCATGAGTTATGACAACTCCTAATTCTGGATTTGTAAGGACCTGAACGTCAGGAGCATCATGAGAAGGGACGGCACAAGCCTTATACGTTGAAAAACTGAGGGTGAGGAGGCGATGAGATCGCGCGGGGACGTCGAAGCGCCGAGCTCTGATTGGGCGGATTAGTGGGTAAACGCCAAGGCTAGCTGCCTTTGTCTCTGTTCAATGTTCCGACATGTTCAATCACCGACCACCGGTGTTCGAACGTGAGACACTGAGCGAGGAACAGACGATCGCTCTTGTTCCCTCTAATTGGATGGACAGGGTGGGCAGAGACGAAAGCAGCCAGCCTTGGCGTCTACCCGCTAATCCGTCCAATCAGAGCTCGGCGCTTTGACATCTCTGCGCGATATCATCCCTTCCTTTCCTCAGCTTTTCTCGGTATGCGGAGAGCTGGTCGCCGTCTTCTTGTGCAGGAGTTGCGGTCACGTCATAACGACGCCGAGCTCTATTTGCCCTTTATTTAGGAGATAGTGGGGGGTAGACATCAATGCTAGGTGCCTTGAGGTCTACTCATTATTTTTTTATCAATCAGCTAATAAGAGCTTGCAGTTCCAACGTCATCTCAAGCCATGAGCAAATAGCTGACGAACTTCTGCTCCGCACAGCTTACGCGAAATATCGCAACGAAGGCTACAGAGTACGCCGCTAATGGGTTTCAAATAAGGTGCTCTCGTGGCATCAAATTCGTAAATATTTAGTGTAGGTTCGTAGGCATGATTTTAGATTTGATATATGTGTCTCAGATAATTCTCATTTGGTATATTTTTGACACACCCAACGTCGGAACCATCCATGAGATACATATACCGTACTTGCTTTTACTTTATTTTGCGTTTGGTATTATATTATAAAACACTGTACATGCAGTAACTTCAGTCAATACGGCTTCTGATGCTATAAAAAAAAATTAAGTTATGAGTTTCCTCCTTTCCGCCGTACCTTTGATGTTCACGCAGGCAACAACGCTGTTGGGGAATTTGCCCATGATGTTGGCGCTCGCCGAGAAGAGTCAGGAAAAATCTATCCGATTGGATTCTCTGAAAAAGGTTTTTTTGTCCGGTACAAGGGCCACGTATGAGTCTGTGAGACAACTTGAACCGTCATTTGATCTGGCTACGATCAGGAACGTTTATGGAAGTGCAGAAACTGGCGGAATTTGTTCACCCCCAATGGGTGCATCAAACTGGTACGGCATTGGATTCCCAGCTCCGAATGTACAAGTTAAGGTAAGGATGAACTATTTATTAGCAACTACCATGTCGTAAGCATAGAGTGTTTAAAATAATTTACTTTCTCTAGGAACCCGGAGGTATTACAGAGCGAAAGGGGCACTGTAACATGAAAATAAAAGTGAATATTATAAGAAGAGAAACATACAATATAAAAGGGGACACCGTTTAACACATTAGTAACTAAATATTCGAAATCAACGGTCTTACCAATTGTAAACATGAATGTAGAAACGCAATTCCACTTAACGGAGGCTTGAGCTAGAGAGGCATTAATTATAGATGTGCTGAAACGGGGGACACTAGAATTTAGTTGATTGGGGCGCGATGGTTCTGAAAAGCACGCACTGTAAAAAATAAGTTAAATATTTTTCTACGAAGGAGAGATTATACAATGTTAGAGATGTCGCAGTATATCGACATTAATTGGATTTCGACAAAATCAGAATTTATGGTAATTGTTTTGTATGCCCTACTGAAAAAAAAAAACATCTGAAATTCTAATGGGTGGCAAACTGCTCGACCCGTTTGAATTAAACGGGTGGCAAACTTGTCGATCTGTTTGGATCAAACATGATTATGGGATACGGGTGCCTGTTTGAAACGGCACCCGTTTGATACGGGTACCCGTTTGATACGGGAGCTCGTTTGATACGGGTGCTCGTTCGACCAGCCACGTGACCACACATTTGAACGCACATTTCGGATAGGCAAATTATTTGCTAGCCCTAAATGGGTATCGTCCGGAAGGTTGGTTATCTTAAACTTATTTGAGACATCCCGAAACTCATAAACCTACTTATAACAGGGAGGAAACAGGTAGAAAAAATGTGCTCGCGCAGGTGCTTGCAAATGCGCAGGAAAACAGACGCAAAAAATTGTTTTCAATTCTCATAAAAGTTTATTTCAGCCTATTCCGTAGACAAGTACAAACGTGCAAGCGATCTGCGAATTGTCAAGAGGCACTCTAAGCTTTTATACAACTGCGAAGATTGCAAAGCAAACAAGAACCGAAGTAATTCTAGACAATAATGGCAGACTTTCGGAAAAATTACTCTTCCGGCTGCCGCGAGAACAGACGCTGCATAATTCTATAGATAATCTTGACGTGTACCCGTAGAAGAACGGTCAATCGTTGCCAACAAGAAGGTAGGAATGCACTTACCATAATAACAGCGGACTTGAAAGATGTAATCCAAGACAAATGTCGACACGGTCAAAGCAGGACAACCACACAAACACTAAAAAGGCACTTTTAAGTTTCAACACGATGCGGCGCACAAGTTGTCACTTGCCGAACCCAGCCAAACCGCCAGAATTTCCGTATTCTTTGAAGAATCGCTTGTTGCCGATATACCCGCAGGACTTTTTGAACATTTGCTGCACATCCCATACGTTGTCGAGAGACATCCTAATAAGACCGCAGGGAAAGGCGGCAGATCGAAGCAGGCAAGACAAACGAACTTGCAACGGACAACAAGCTGATAAAGAAAAAAGTGTCTGCCAACGCGCGCGCTGCGGGATCTGTGCTTTTCAGCGTCTAGCGTGCCCTTCCCTCTCTCTGGTCACGTGACAGAGCTGATCAGAGAGGAGGAAGGGAATGACGGCGAGGTCAAGGCGCAAGACACCGGGACCCCCCCCCCCCCCCCCCTTCAACCAACCCTCTCCTCATGCATTCTACAAAAAAAAAAAACTTGCGGTTTGCTTTCTGTGGCGATGCAGTCAATGCTAGGGAAGAGAGTGCACCGACCGCTGTACCAGGCGCTCTTCTCCTCTCTTACGCTGGAACGCTGGAAATGGCGTCGGCCAGAAGCTCGGCTTGCGCCCGAGCCAAAAACGCACCCAGCGCAAGCTCGTAATTTGACTGGTGCCACGGGGGGGCTTGCTCTCGTATTGCTCGATGTTCTTGCAGCTACGTGTTCGCGCGTTACCTTCGTTGTGTCTTGAATTGAGGTGAAATGGAGTCTAGAAGTATATTCTTTCACTTGGTCGCGTCCTCTGCGCGGGAGATTCGAGCTGAATAAGTAAATTGAGGCAACAAAGAACGCCAATTTTTTAAAGTTTTGTCAAAAATATCGGCTCGCCAACGTCGCACGTTTATGTATATAAAAAAAATCGCCTATTGCAGTCGCAGTATAAGTGAACATCAGCTCAATCAAAATATAAATATCATTACTTGCATTACGCGGACGATTGTAAACCGATAAACCGGCGCTCCTGTGGCTTTCCGGAAACAGGCTGCCACGGCTGAAACAGGCGTGCCTATGACGCCGATCGCTACGTTCAGTATCAAACAGGCTCCGCGGAGAGCTGTTTGATTAAACCGGTATTGTTTGCCGGTCCCCGGCTACCCGTCTGTGCAACATGGTCGCCGGTTTGTGCAAACGTGCGACAACTCTGCTCAAACGAGTGGCCCATTTGATCAGACGAGTGACCCGTTTTCCAAAGGAGTAACCTGTTTGACCAAATAGGTGACCGTTATGGCTCATATGGGGGACCCCTTTGAGCCATACGGGCGACCCCTTTGACAAACTGGTGACCGGTATAGCTAAACTGTTACCGGTATGAACCCGTTTACTTTCATATAGGCGCCAAATGGTTTTTTTTCAGTAGGGTGGATTTCACTATTATTATACATTGTGAAATTAGGCTCTCTACGCAAACTAACCAAACGTTTCATACTTTAGAATCAAGCAATATTTGAAGCATGCCGTTTCTTGACGTTCTCTTACGAAATTGTATTAAAGAAAAGCTATAGAGGTTTTTGAAAAAAAAAATGAGTTAGATGTGAATCTAGAGTATTTTTACCCCGTGAACCCGAACATCTAAACCATTTGCTCCGAAAGTACTGTTAAACGCGAAAGACAGTCATGCCTTCGGCAAAATAAGACTTACTTCAAGCATTTAATTTATCAAGTTCGCCGAACCCTTGCTCAAAGCTTAGAAAACAAATATCGACATCCAGAGGAATTTTACTAAACCAGCTTCTGGGATAACCTATTTAAGGTCATACCTTAATTTATGGGCTCAAAGCATATTCAAATAAAACCAAACATTATATTCATGCACGGCCAACGTCTTTTATAAAATCGGTATCAAAAATCGACTAACTTGGAATTGTGGCAGACACGAGAGGGCGTCGTAAGATCTGGAGTATAGATAGCCGGTATAACAGAGAGTTTCCAACTGATCAATCAGGGTCAAGTGGTTCATGGACAGCATTTGCAATAAGAACAGCGAGGATGGGGCAAACGCATTGGTCGTCTGCACGCGTGCCTGGCTTTTCGCCAAAGGGGAGTGCCTACCGATGATGTTCAGCGCTGAGACGGACAAAGTTGATCATCCGTTAAGACTGAGAGTTTCGGATAGAGACACATGGCATAAATCGATTGCACTCTTTCTGGGAGATAAACTGGGAGCCATTTGTATTGACGACCCGTTTTTGGTCAAAAGCTCGGATGAAGTCGTAGATTGTTTATGGACGAAGGCGGCCAAAGGCTTTTTTAGCCTGCTCACTATACATAAAGGATTTATACTATTCCCTACAGCACGAGAAAGTTCTGACCTGCGTAGAGGAGAGCATCGATAAACACGGGGTGGTGGCGTTTCAGAATGCAGCAGGGATGAGCGTAGATGACTTTCTCGAATTGCTTACAATTTATCTAAACTCGACCTGTGTTGAGTGGAACAACATAGTGTATATTCAGAAATAAGGGGTGTGTATTGGCTCGTGTTTAGCTTCAATGGACCTTTTCCGAGAAGCGTTCTGCGCACGCGCGAGCGCCCGATGGCAAGCGGCGGAAGTCGGTACCAGAAATCGAGGAAATTCGGAAGGACGCTGTGAATCAACGAGTAGAACAAGTAATTTTAGCATACATATAATTGCGTTACACAAAAAAAGAAAGTGGACGGAAAGCAAAACACGACGTCTGGATGGACGCCACGGATGCCCCTCTTTAGAGTCGCGTTGGGCACTCGCCGCTGCTCAGAGAGCGAAGAAACTGGTAGCGTAGCACCCATTATCGATTGGTAGCGCAGGTAGGTCACTTCCTCGATTTTTAGTTCGTGCAGCCACCGCCTGGTGCCGTCGGTATGTGGAAAAGGTCCATTTTGAGCGATATATTTTAGCCCATCATTACAGAGTTCTTTCGGAACGGCTGAATCACTTTCATGGTAACAAGTTTTTAAATTTGTCGACGATTATTTACTTTTTTTTAACCATGATGTTTCTCACTTTCCCTCGATGATGAACAGCCTTTTAACAGTTTTTAGTAACGTCCTAGCTAGATCCTCCCAAGCTTACGCACGAGGTACCTGTGGACAACGTCATACAGTTTTTAGATATCAAGCTCACACTTTCGGAACAACATGTGTGTTGGAAATACCAACCTAGAGCGAATACGCCCCTGTTGCCGTTCAATTCATCCTATTCGAAACTCGTTAAGAGAGGAATTGTAACTTTTTGCTTTGTGAACGTCATCAGAAGGTCGTGTCATCATGCGATGCCTTTAGGTCTGAAGTAGCAGTCGGAACGCTTGGTGGCTGCCGGCTTTCCGGGGACGCTGGCGTCCGTTGCAAAAAAAAAAAGGTTTTAAAGAAGCTACGAGTAGCAGCGAGTCCAGACCAATATATGGCCCAAAAGAAACAAAGAGTGGCGGTTGTGCCTTTTATGCACAAAACCGCACACAATTTTAAAAAGATAGCAAACCGCGTAAATGCTCGGGTGGTTTTTTTCGGCACCGGAAGAACTTGCTAAGTTGTGCAAACTGACGGACCCTTACCGGAAACCACTGGTTGGCTGCGTGAAAAAGCATCGCAGCCCGTTTGTACAATGCGCAGAAAGAGTCGTCTATCAGATCCCGCTGACGTGCGGTAAAAAGTACGTGGGACAGACGGGAAGATGTCTAAATGACAGATTGCGCGAACACAACCAAAAATTAAGCGTACAGCGTGACGGTCATTTGTCAATGCACTGCCATGACTGTGGGTCCAAACCTGAATTTAATTTGTGCACTGTTATTAGAAAGCACAGAGATAAGACGGTAAGGGAAATTATAGAGGCAGACCTTATAAAAAGCTGTGGGGATCGATGTGTCAGCTTGGCGTCAATCGCTTCGGGCGACAAAGAGACACAGTTCTTGCGAGCATTGGCGTGGCATGGGATTGATTGAATGGCGCTATGATGCAGAGTATTTATACCCTTGAATTTTTGACGATTAAACCAGTTGAACTTAGCACATTGTGTAGTCTCGTTCCTCCTCTTCGTCCCTGTCGTGAAGCGCTATTATGTTCTCCAAATGAAGCTAACATCTCTATAAATTGTCTTTAGTGTTAAATTTGACGCAGAACCGAGTCTGTTAGAACATCTGCATAAGGAAAATACTATACACCGAACGATTAATTGCACGAATAAAAAAAAGCGCAAGAGAAGCACGGGTCAAACTGGACGATTTTTGGGACGGTGATTTTGCATGGTTATCTTTTGTAGTGCTCAATGTGGGCCCCGATGTGCTAAACAAAATATTCTCATTTCTAGGATAATCAATAAAGTGTAATAAATATTGGCCAAGAGTCAACAATGATTTTGTTTTTTGCAAAGTGTAAGGTGAACTTGTAATTACAAGTGGAGACTAGCAATTTATTTTTTTCTACTCCGGACTATTTCATGGTTCAAAAAGGAGAGTGTAAATAAAAGCCTTAGCAATACCCATGCACAACAAAAGAAAAAAATTCAAGGGTACAAAAAAAAAAACAGTAAAACTGATTAGCACAGTGCCCAGTGACAAAGTATCGTTCGCATAACAACGCAAACAGAGGTGTAGTTATTAGAACTGTCGTAAATGATCGAAAAAAAACTTTTGGCAATGTTAATAAAATATACAAATATGAACAAACAAACTCTGTTTAAGTGCATTTATTAAGCGCTGTACTAAAATACGAGAAGAAAATCTCAAGGGAGAAACACCAATAATTAACAGAGCGAGATAAGGAATAAATATTTAAACAATGTACCATAAAAAAATGCAACGAGTTAAGAACGTAAATCATGATGTCTACTACGCTTTGTTGCAGGCTGCTTTCAAAGACGCCTGTTTTCGAAACAGCGTGCTATTTGAAGTTATGGGTATTCATTTCGGAGCATTATAACATATTATATAGTATGATTCGTTAAACGATATATATATATATTTCTTTTTATCCTTGCCAGATACTGGACGTGAAGACTGGGACCGTGCTTGGACCAAACGAAAAAGGAGAGGCATTGGTGAAAACTCCGCGTGCTATGAAGGGATATTATGGAAATCCAGAAGAAACATCAAAGACCATCACGTTTGATGGTTGGGTGCGAACAGGTAGTTTCATCAGCTATTAGCATTATAAAGTAAAAAACGCGCAGTATCAGAATCAAGATTGGTCTGACGTGCAATGAACCTAGAGATACAATTTTGCTGATGAGGCAGTCCAAGAGCAAAGAAAATCTGCTCTTCGAATATGTGCCTTTAAAAAATTTAAGAGATGTGAAGTGATATGGACGTACTTAGAAAGAGATTTATAACTATATTTCCATTATAGTTTGCTGCCGGTAGACCGCTTTAAGAAAAATTTCACAAGAATTATTTAAACATAAATCTTATTTTAAAGTGGCCACAAAAAAGGAACGATATATGTATAAAATATGTTACGCCTCATATAGTCGTTAATGCTAACAAAATTATAACTTTGTTTACACTTGGGAACAATTGCTGTAAAAAAACCTCAGGACAGCTGATGATATTTTCTATGAGGTAATTGGTTTTAGTTACCGGCATTAGTTATTCACCAACTTGCCTGAACACTCCCTCTTCGTTAAAAATGCTTGGATTCTTGGTGCGTGAAACATTTTGTAATATCGTTAACTGCATTATATATAAGCTTCACCATCACAATATTTTCACTCGTTTTGTTTTATTTTAGTTGTATCGTTCTTGACCTCAGTAAGAACCTCTCCGCGAAAATAGGTGAGAGATTCAAAGCTGAGATCCACAACAATGACTGCACAACACGATTTATCGCCAGAATACACAGTGTTTAATTTAAGCTCAATGTTTTTTTTTTGTTTTTTTTTCAATATAAAACGCTGCTACAGATATATAACTGCCTCCTGTACAGGTGCGTTATACGGCTAGGTGGACATTATATATAATTATAATCGTGGCAATAGGTGGAATTTGTTAAAATTTCACTTCTCGTAACTAAATTTGTTAAATAACGTTTACATCATTAAAAGAAAATACATGCTTTCAATGACCAAGTATAGGGAGCGTAATCGAAAATCATGAATTAGTCAATTGTCAAAAAGTTTAATTGGATGAGCCTGATTTGGTTTACTGGGTTCCAAAATGCATCTAAATTCATAGCACACGCGCGGATTGTTTTATTTTTTATTTTGGTTTTTGCATTACCAGCTTTGCGCCTGTTGCACGAGGGGTAAAATAAGCGCACCACTGCGTCCTTGCACGCGCTCAAAATCTTGCTAAAATTTACTGATTAACCAGATTTTACTGACGCCCAGCAAGATTATAATTTGAACAATATTCATATCTACAGTATCTCTTAAGTTAAAAAAAAAAACAAAAAAAAACATTTTAGTTCATTAACCTAATCATTATGACGCTTAGTCCCCTATGATATGGCCGCCTGTTCGTATAACTCACATGTACAGACCGCATTCAGGTAGCCTTCCCGACTTTTCGAAAACAAATTTGTAAAACCTAAAAGAAAAAACCGTGGATTGTGCACCGTAAATCTGGAAGTCTGCTCTTTCAAATCATTGGGGATGCCGAGTCTTTCGTTTCTAATTCACTTTACTGGACGAGAATTGGCGTTTCAGTTTTGAATAGTAGGGTATGCTTTCAGGTGACATTCTTTATTACAATGAAGTTGGCCAGTTCTTCTACGTCGAGAGGATTAACCGGATGTTCCACTTCATGACAATGCTCGTGGCACCTTCCTCGATTGAACGGGTGTTGCTTAGCCACAAAGGAATTGCAGACGCAGCAGTGATTGGCGTTCCTCATCCAGAATATCAGGAAGTAGCAAAGGCTTTTGTTGTGTTGAAGAAACCTGCTAGCGAAATCACGGAGGAAGAGCTTAAAATCTTCGTGGCAGGTGAATATTGGTCTTGATATTCTTTGCACTGCGTGCCTAGTATATTTCAAAATTACATTACCTACTCCGCTAAAAGGCGAAGAAAACCGGGATGAGTTATACTTTTATAGAGCGCAGCTCTTAGGCGCCCGTTTCCGGCTTTAGCGGCGTCAACCTCGGCGTCGGCGTAACCGCGCGTTGCATTATGGGACGTTTCTCATGATAGCGTCCCACGAGACGTCACGAGGGTCACGAGAGTTACGAGTGGCGTCACGACGGTCACGTATGACGTTTTTAAGGGAACCATCACGGAATGCAACACGCGGGTCACGACTGACGTCACGTGTGATGTCACAAGAGTCCCCAGTGACGTCACACGGGACGTCAATTGGGATAAAGGTCACGGTGAAGGTTACGACCTTTGCAGTAAAGGTGTTGACCTGCCTGAGGCGTTCACAAGTGACGTCACGAGGGTCGCTAGGGTCACCAGTGATTTCACAATGGTCACAAGTGACGTCACGAGCGGAGAGGGAGGGAGGGGGAGGAGGATGGAGGAGGCGGATAGGAAGGAGGAGGAGGAGGGGAGGAGGAGGGTATTTCCCTTTTCCCCGTACCCTCCCCTCCTCCCCAAAAGCTGCGCTCTAATTGGGCATTACAGGTAGTTTTAAACGCCTCATTCTTTTATAAAAGTATGGATGAATGAATGAATGAAAACAATATTGCCTGAACTTACAGGTGCTCTCTACTTTTTTGTTCCAAAATTTCTGGTTTTCAGGATGTCGATGATGATTACGATAATACTAATTATATTGATGACGATAATAATGTTAATTTTCTTCAGGGATCTAATTGTATGGTATCGGGTCAAACCAAAGCCGGACTTGATTTAAGTGACCGAAACCCAGCCTCCTGCGATGATGATGATAATAATAATAGTCATTACCATAATACACACATTATTAATAATATTTTTTGCTTGCGCCCAGAAAGAACCATAACCGGTGTTTTGTGTGGTGCAGACTGCACTTGTATCAAGCGTAGAAGCGAATACAAAACTCAAAGAATACACTCTAGAGAAACAAAACAAACGCCGATACAAGACATCTGCATTGGCATACTCAAAAATATAAAATTGATTAAAGCTTATGCCAATTAAAGTTATAAAACCAAGTAGAAATACCTTTTATCTTGACGTAGATTAATATTTTTTTTTGATTTCTCGATAAAGTGGTGAATGGTGGATAACACCATGCAGATTTTAAAGTTAAACTCGTAGAAGGCGTACACATTAAGTACAAAGCATTTTAAATGGCCACAAAACTTCCTCTTCGTGTTTTATATACATTTCCACATGGGACTGATTTGTTGCTTGTTCTTTCCCCTCCAGGCCGACTTCGACCACACATGCAGCTTCATGGCGGTGTCAAGATCGTCCAGAAGATACCAAAGGACAGCCTCGGCAAAGTCAATAGCAGACAGCTTGAGCTGCTTCATTAAACCGCCTGACCAACACTTGTCTTGGTCTTAAAAAAGAGGAAACAAAGATTCGTGCAGACTTATATATCTAAGAAAAATCGATCGAACGACCTTTATTTGAAAGGTATTGTGCTGCTTTATAAGTGTTGCAGCAATGTTCTAGACTGAACTGATTCAAATATTGGAATATCAAACTGGGGTTTAGAAATATTGGGTGAAAATATTAAAGTACGTGTGGTGTATTTCCTTGCGTTCTGTATTTTGTTTTCTTCGCTATTGAACTGCTCTGAATTTACGATTTTTAACACTAGCTTAATGTAAAACTCCACATGGCCACACTCTCAATTCTCAAGATTAATGTAACCTTCGCAGACGATTTTTTAGACGCAGTCTGCTATTGTTTCGATTTTCAATCAATCAAATGTCGTGTGATCAAATCAAATCATTACAAGTCAGTCAAATGTGTCTCACGTGATCATTGAGCAAAGACACGGACGCAGTAAAGCGTAGCCACTTGAAATTCCAAATTGACTATGATAGCTCGTAACGTCCACTACAATCTATCGTAATATTAAACTGAGTACAGTGTTGTCGAGATAAATGAATCGCTCCACTTTGTCCAACGGCTACCCACATTAGAATACTACCCCTGGAACGAGCCAGTGCAGCGCAATCAGTCAAGCACAAAGGTATGAGGACCGAATGCGCCGGGAATCTGTTTTTATAAATATCAATCAGATCACTAAAGAAGAAGACAAAAACGTACATTTTTTCTGTAATGCTTGATTGTATCTGGGAGATAATGGGACCAAGAGAGCTTTCCGGAAAATCCAAGGATACATTGTATCGAGCAGAATTGTGGGGATTTTCGGGCTCTGGCACCCCAACTGGGCAGCCGTTCCGTGCGATAGCATGGAGCGCAGAGTCAGTTCACTCAACACAGTGGTCTCGAGGGTCGCTGGCGCGGTACGCGAAATATCCGGCTTGTCCTCAAAAACAGCTTCTAGAGTGTAACTTCCTCGCTCACAGATGAACGGGATTCTTCGCTATGATGTCACGATGAACCGCAACGGATGCTAGGACCCAGCCCAGCCAATCTGAATCTCAGGGGTTGTCACGTGTCACTCCCGGAGCATTGGATTGGCCAAGATGTCTTGTAGCGTGTGTGGCTTTACATCGTAGGGTAAATCCGAAGAACCTTGAAGCGCCCTTCCGAAAACAGGCAGCGTGGAGATTGCATTCGTTACAAAAGAAACGCTCTGATAAAGCATCATTTCATTTTAAAATAAAATTCGCCACTCAGACGAGTAGAGTAATATGTATGCAAACTAAATCACGAAAAAAAAAACACCCCACTTGCACTGGACATTTTCAGCGCCAACACAGCCGTGAAATCAGACATTATTCGGGAACACTGAAATGCGGTAATCTCTGATATGCCCGTCTAGCTTGGCTAGGAGACTTATGAGTGCCAATGAGTTTAATATTTAGGAACAAAAGAAATGCATTATTCTTTCGATTTACAACGTCATAAGGATGTGTAACTAAAACCTTCATTAATAACGACCATTTAACAAGCACTCACGCAGGCGCTGATTACATTAATTGTTACAACGTTCGTTTTTGTTCCCCGTTCCCTGTCTTCGGTCAAAAAATACATTAGGATGAGCTCAAAGTTCTGAGACTCTCCAGTGATCTCGGAGATTTGCTCGAAGAAAGTCTCGGCAGATTTGACCCTACCAGAGTACTTACAGCGCACCTCTCTTAGCACGAACGAGAAATTGTAGTTTTCTATTAATTAAATGATTGCAATAAAATTATTGGTACGGCGCAAAATTCTCTTGTGGGCAACTGATCTCAGTGGTAAAAACTAACGTATGTCAATCCGATTTCGAAGTAAAATGCAAAAACGCGGGTATGTTGTGTTCGTGCTAACAAAAGGCATACAGTGTGCACACGAATTAAACTGCGAACTGCGAGAATGAGTCAGACTAGACGCGAGTGCGTACACAGTGTGAAGTCGGTTGGAATTTGTATGGCGACACTCGCTGACGCTGTATATAAAATATGAGTAGGTGCTACGTTGTCAAGGGTGGCGTAGCTTCCGGACAAGACACAAGAAAAACCCACCTGCTCTTGCAGCAGTGCGGAGCTTCGGCACCGTGAAGCTAAGCTCTAGCGCAACTTCACCTTCTTGCGAACAACATTCTGCGGCAATCTATTCAAAGCTTTGTGCACACGTGCGCATACACATTTTGAGCGCCTTAGAAGTTTTGATTGTGCAGTCTTCACATCTCAAATGCCATCGAAGTTATGAAGCAGAAAATGTGCTCGATCTCGAGGCGTTTCAGATCTGCTTACGGCGGGTATAGCTTTGCATTTAGGCCGCATGTCTCCTAGAAAATATGATGGTGTACAAAACGTCTTACCTAATTTTGTCTTAAATTAGAGCAAATAGGTTTGCGCTTGCACTTGAGCTCCGAGTGTTTTTCGTAGAAAACGTCAATGCAGCAAATTAAATTCGTAAAATATTGGCATGGTATTAAATTGAAGTTTAAAAACTTTTTCAGTTGTCGCAAATATTGAAATAGGACACCGTTATCCTGTGAATCTGTTTTATTGTGCAACTTCAGAGATTCGTTTCAATAAGTCATGAAAGTTACCCGAGAACATTAGCGTATAGCTCAACATTTGAAGGCGATTAGAAAAGAAATTCAGTATATACGTTGAATTGGCAATGTTTTGAATTAAACAATTAATTAATAGCTTATTGTATATGGTATCTAGTTTATCAAATTCTATGTAAATTACTCTCCAATGGCGAGTGAGATTAGTAACAAATACAAAATTGTCTGGAAAGTGTGTTCAACTGATTAGAAGAAACGGCCAATTACTCTTCAATATCGTCCAACATCGGAAACCTTATAGAAATCGGTATGCGATTTATTCAGTGGTGTACCAATATCTGCCCACTATTGGAGAACATTGGTAGCACATGAGACCTCCATGGGACGTAGTATACAGTTTATCCGATGAATGCCACTGACTACCCAATATTTGACAACATTGGAAGCGTGTTAGACCTCCATTTGAAGTAGTTTTCAAATTTTCCATATACAATTCCAATGAATCGAATCGGATTTCAATATCGAAGAACACTGGAAGCCAATTGGCACTTAAGGTGAAAGGGTATCCAATTTATGCAATGTGGCACCAATGACTAATCAATATTGAACAACATTGGAAGCCGATTTGTGCTTTTTAAATGATATCCAATTTACCCAATGGGTTTTTAATGACTTCCTATTATTAGACACCATTAGAAGACCATTGGCGTAGGATTGGAATTGGTATCCAATTTATCCAACGGGGTGCCACTTACTCTTAATGTTTGAAAACATTGAATGCCCATTGGCACTTTATTTGGAATGGTGTTCAATTTAATTGAATGTCAATGACAGAACGATATTGGAAAACAATGGAAGATCATTGACACTTTATTATAAGTAATGTCCAATTTACCCAATGGCATTCCAATGACTTCCCAATATAAAACAACATTGAAATCCCATTGAAACTTCATTGGAAATGGTATCCAATTTCTTCGTTGGGGTGCCAATGACTTTCCAATATTTGGTGACATTCGAAGCTCACTGGAACCACATTGGATGTGGTTTCCTATTTGTCCAATGGGATCTCAATTAATTCTCAACATTTGTGATAGAGAGGATAAAAGGGAGCCAAACTGGCCCTAATTTTCCAAGACATTTTCACTGTTGGTTAAAGAGAGGACACAGCAGACCGATGATAGCCCTTTTTTTTAAGTATTCCCAATATTGGAAAAATGCCCGGTGCTGTCTGGGATGTAATATTGAAATTTTGCATCAACTCTGAATGCACAATTAATAGGTCGCGGTAATGGCCTGCCGCACTACAAACACGTTCCTTCTTAATCTAAGCGGATTCAGGATTGTACACTTAGTCAACTGATTGTATTTTCTTTTTTGAAAGGTTCTTAAAATATTGATATTTTTCATCTACTTTTTATCTCAAGATAACTCTTCAGTACCGCCTTTGCCATTCAAAATTAACTTCGCGAATAGCATCTTCAAGTAGAGGCCCTGCGATTCCCTTTGCTGAATTGCCTGGCTGTGTTTGCATATGCAATCATCGCTTTAATTGAATAAAGAAAAAAACTTATTTTCAAGTTTTGTTGTTAAATATTTCTAAAAAAAGACCCGTGCCTTCATAGGCACCTCGACGTAGATTTTTACTATTTACAAATTTGTTTCGAAAGCGTCAGTGTGTAATACTTTACTCTGGTATAGCGCACAACGTTTGCTGATGTTTTGAGAAACATAAAAGTTCAGACCGCTTTACAATGTCAACAATGTTTAATAAAAAAAAGTAAAAAAAAAAACATTTCCTCGCGGAAAATTAACACATGTGGAAAATATATAAAACAAAAATGTGACAGCACATTTTGAGGAATTTGGGCTGAATGAGGTAAATAACACGCATGATTAAGGCAACATGCGTTCTGGTCTACAATCCTCCAAAAAAAAGAAAAAAACAACGAATATACGACTTTGAAGGCAGCGGAAATGACGTACCAAGCTTGACGCTGCAGCATGTGCTTTCAATTCAGATCTGATTCTAAACATTTTCTTTCAGACTTTCTTAAACCAGAAAGAAAACGCCAAAAAAATGGGCGCTTTTTTGTTAAGGCATGTTATTTTATTGCATACTGTCCTTTTTCTTCTAACGGTGACAAGTATTGGATGTGTTGTTTTTTCTCATGAGGATAAGAAAATTGAAGGACAGCAGGCGATGGGAGCCCACGTGGACATCAGAACATCGACCTCAGTTTGAAATGATTAGTAGGTGAACGCCAAGCTAAATGACATTGTCTCAACTCACTCTCCAAACGAGAACGCCGAACGCCCAACAGCGGCGCCTCGCCTTAGGCGTTTGCGTTTGGTGGAGTTAGTAAATACAAAGACAGCTGGATTTGCGTCTAATCCCTAATAATTCCAGCCAGACTTTGGTGCTGTGGCGTTCCCGCCCGAACGCATCTCTTTCCCTCCACGAGTTTCTATCCGAATTAATTGCAATACCTCCAATATGATGATTAAAGGACTCAATGCAAGGTACAATCTACATGCTTCCTTCACTAGGCGACGTTCTTCTTTTATCCCTTCGCCATCTCTCCCTTGGCGCAATGTAAGAAATTCAAGCTCAAAATCACGGAGTGTTTTGTCTAATTCCCCTTGGGGCGCATTTTGGATTTTGTCCGTTCTCTCACTCTTTCACCCTGTTGTACATATTGTCTTTTGAAGTATGTTTCGAAACTTGTTCCGTG
Organism: Ixodes persulcatus; assembly: GCA_013358835.2. Classification (NCBI taxonomy): domain Eukaryota; kingdom Metazoa; phylum Arthropoda; class Arachnida; order Ixodida; family Ixodidae; genus Ixodes; species Ixodes persulcatus. The sequence continues at coordinate 57,099 of JABSTQ010008516.1, read as the reverse complement.
GATTTCTCTGACACTCTCCGCAAATATTCCATCCCTTAAGCCCTCAAACAAATGCTAGGCTAAAACAAACCCACCCTGTGCCTTTCACCTCACGTTAAAAGACGGTGGACTGTTATTTTTGCTTTCAGCGAAGTCACCCTTACGAAAACTAGAGAATACAAAACGTGTTGTGAATGACCTGTGCACATGCAACGAGTGCGAAATGTCGCGTGTTGTCATGTGGTTACAAGACGCGTGCGTCACACGATGGCATGATGTAACGAGAAGTACCTGTGTAAACAGATACGTCACCTGACATCGCAAGTCAACAAGCCTCCTGATCTCACGGGACGTCATGGTGTCATGTGACGTATTAATATTACGTTACGTCATAATATTGTCACGAATGACAAAGGATGGCGCGGCAAACAACTGACGAAACAAAACGTTTAATGGGGACGAACTTTCGCCCAAAACAAAATGGAAGTATGTTAGCGTCGGAGGCGTCAATGTCGCAAAAACATCAGCAAGGCATAAACATTTCTTTGTCTTTCAAAGTACTTATAAGCAGCCGAAAATTTTGTCGTGCTCTTTTTGTGATAGACAAAAGACAGGCATTATAACACCATTGTTTTTGATTCATGTACTGCTTAAATTTATTGCTACAATAAAGATAGCTTTCTCTGTAGGATTGAAGGCCGGGTCGCTTACAAATTTTCTTCAGTTTTTTAACTTTCCTTTTTATATGTATCCCGCTTCTCGTGATCCATGGGTTATGCTTGCATATTTTTTTTTTTTATTTCGATAAAGGACATATTTTTAAACGCATCGAGTAACAATAGCCACGAAACGATTTCATAACTGATGCACACAATCCACTCAAAAGCAAGTTCGTTTGTGGTACCGTTATCGTCGGCATTATTGATGTTCAATACTTTAATATTTGTTCCGCGGGGCGCGCAGTGTTTTTAAACAAAGTAAGTAATACTGCCGCCTGATCAGAAAGCCCTTCAACAATTTCTTTTCATAGGCGTCAGCACCAGCACCAGCAGAAGAAAACAACAGGTCTAAGATTGACCTGCAATCTCCCGCTACTCTCGTGTCACTGTCAAAAACCTGACAAATTGTAACAAAAAGCGGTATCTGTTAGTTTAGCGCAGATTTCACCTTCAGTACTTCCGTGCGTTAGGCAGGCCCGATTAATATCTGGCAAGTTAAAATCCCCGCCTAATGTGACTTCCTCTTTCCTGTCAATATTTCATCAAGGGACATTCATAGTTCTCCCAAAACCAAGGCAGGAGAAATGGGCGTCCTATATAAGATGCAACAACGTAGGATGAATAAGTTATTTCCATAGTTATATCCGCTAAATAATACAATATCATAATTAAGCTATACCATTTCCCTTCTCCATATCACAAACGGTGTCCTTCATCATCTCCACTGATTTGCAAGGGGTCCGTAAAGCATCAATCGCTGAGAACCACTGCCATACATAATCTCGTTGTTCCTTCGTGAACGATTCCCAATGTCATCACGTTTGGTTACTTCGTTTTCTGGCTGTGCAAGCTGTTTAGCAGTCTCGTTCAGGAGGTAAACCTTGTTCTCAATCACCGTAAGACTGCTTTCAAATGAGGATGGCTTGCTATCTATGGTTGCACTCTTCTTATTTTAGCTATTTCATCTAAAATAGCTTTCTAACCTGCGATGAGTTATTTCATGCCAGAATGCGGTCAAGGGTTACTTTCAACGTCCACACACAACAAGAAAAGGTGTTCGAATACACAATAACATTCATTAAGGAGAGCTGGACGCTTCTTAGGGCGAGAGAGCTGCACTAGGCACACATCATTCCACCTGCAACTCCGAAATGGTGTGGGTAATCAGCTGAATGAAAAGCTGATACTGTTTAAGATCGTGACATTCATGCCGCCACCTTGCCCATTGAAAATGTCAGTTGACGCGCGGGTTCTTAAATGGTCGTGCGGAGGTGGTGGGGAGGATGACGTCACACCGGACGGAAGATCACGCTCCAGTAAATTCTCTTGCCAGTCATTCTGCTTCGTCGGTCCGGTTTTGACGGCTTGCTTGAGCAGAGACGTTGTCGCGCAGCTTTTCCCGACAGGAATACAGCACACCACTTCATCTTCCGCAGCTGGTTCGTTATTGACGTTTCGTGGTGCCACACAAGCGAGTACCGGAGTGAAGAGCAGATACTCTTTAAGCCTCGTGACATGCCTGCTACCGCCTCGCTCATTCGCGGCAGCTTGCATGCCCTGCAGGATGCATTTTGTTCAGGACACTTAAGTATTAGATCATTGCCAGGAAGACACAGAATCAGCAATTCCAAGGCGAAAAGGAGCATGGGGACTCATATCGACGCCGACAACATCACATAAATGGTTAGTGTGCGCGACTCGGCGCCTCTTGCCCGGCCACACCCCATCGAGCATGCGGGGAGCGGCTGACGCGACGATGGAGGGGCCCCTGTCTTGTTTGTAAACACGAGTTGGAGTACAGAGGGTCTTTTAAGTGTGGTGAGAGGTTTTAAAATTCGACCACATTTTTCGACAAACATAACCGCGAGAGTATGTGCGTACATACGCCCGTCGCAGCTCTATATAGCTAAATTTGTTTGAAAATTAAAGAAAATCATGTAGATTATACAGAAATATATTTCCTCTATTAAATTTGTCGTGAAACGCTTCTAAACTGAATTTGGTGGTCAAATTCGAATTGGTATACGAGGGTTGTTTCTTTTTTTAGTTCCGCCTAGCGTAATAAAATAACAGTGAGACCAGATCATTTTGTACAAACAAAGTGTAGAGAAACATCCCAGCTAATTCTTCACGTAATCAACACACAAATTTAGTGAGTTATAATGTAAAAAAGGCTTTGTATTCCCCTCCCAAAGAAGGTTTCCGCCCGCATTGTCGGTCCTTTCGATAAACTGGGTGTCAAAAACAAGCGTGATGAAAACATTTTAATCTATACAGAAGGGCAATACATGCTCTAGCTACTTCTCCACATAATCACCTCACATATTCAGGCAGGTATGTGGCCTGACACAAACGTTCTTCTTCTCTCCCGAAATATTTTCCGTAACTACGTCACAAGTTAAAAGAGACTTCCAGTCACCAGGAACGTTTTTTTTTAAATCTTACTCCATCATTTAGGACGACTGTCCATTTTTCCGAAAGTTTATGCAGTTTCCTTCATACAGATTGCATGTATGTGGCGAGTGACACTCTTGAGAGCGCACGGTGAAAATACTGAGAGCTTCTGCAACAACATCCTTTGGGAGGTCATAAAGCCTGAACCACGTAACAATAACTGCCTTGATATGTGCGAAGGTATAGCTCGAGTATGTATCTAGAGTCTGTATATATTTAAAGGTTTTTGATAATTTCTATTTTTTACATAGTTTATCGGAACATGAAAATTAAGAAAAAAAAAACACACGCGTACTCACATATTCATTGTACCTTCAAAATTTCGAGCAGCGAAAAGTTAAAAAGAGAGCAAAAGAAGAGATGCCTAATTACGCACTGAATCAATTACACAACAATGGCTTGAAAATGGTGCCGCACTAAGGCTGACCGAGGGCTTTGACATGGACGGATTACTAAAGAGGTTCAAAGAATTTCAAGTGGTGTCGCATTTCAAGTCCTTTGGCTGAAGCCATAGAGCAGGCGCAGGACTTCGACTGACTCGCACGCAAACGAAGACGTATATAGGATGGAGACTCAACTCGAATACGATATGCACTTCGAGCAATGTTAACGTCAATTACCCGCATAAACGCTGGGGCTTGATTTGAGGACGCGCACGAAAGAGAAACCTGTGTATGTGTGGCAACGTTTAGCTACCTGGGAAACTTTTCTTCGCCCGGCTGGATAGGTAGTGCCCGCCCTACCTTTTTTTGGCAACTTCCTGTCATGCTTTCTGTCCTGTCCTGTCTCAGTTGCTTCTTCTTATTTTTGCGCCATTTTATTAGGAAAAAATGAAGGAGTTTTTTTAGGTGCTTTTTGCATTGCGAACAATATTTTAGAGACAGGCATATAAGTTGCATAGAACTGATCAGTGAATTGGCTAATCAATTGCAATAAGAAATACTCAGCATAAAAATTAGCATATGTGCCGCTATTACGACCTTGAGCACATCCGCCGGTGTTTCTGTTATGGCTGTGGCATTGCTGAATTAAACACATGTCACGTATCCACGCGTTCGTATGTGTATCTTGACAACGGCGAATCATAACCTATTACAAAAACACAAAGTTAGATGTTGTGTCCAACAAACATATACCGGAGTACAGATGTTCTGATTTGTGAACTGGCGCTTGTCCCCTAGTGCGTACAAGCATTATTGTAGACCTCTTCTCTTTTTCTGTCATTGACAACTGGACTTAAAAATCCGACAGCACTTATCATCCGGAGTATTTTTTTTCATTCTTGTTTGCAGCAAGGACGAGGATAAAAGGGAGAAGAGGACAGAGCGAGGCGCAACTCGAGGCGTTGACCATTTGTCCTCGTCCTTGCAGCGCACAAGATTGCATTAGATGCCACACCAACTAGCCCAAACAACCCCTCTTCTTCAGTTTATGGCGTTTTTAATTGTGACACTGTCGAAGTGGAGAGTGCCCACGTGCGGCTGTACATCCGGGGGTGGGGGTGGGGGGGGGGGGGGGGGGGGGAGTGCAGGCAGTCTTCGTACGATTCAGGTACACAGTACAAACAAGAACAACAAACAATGGATAAAGCAAGTGGGCTACAGGCCGTAAAATCACATCCTGTTTTTACGGCTACAGGGCGTAAAGCACATCCTGCGTCGCTTTGCCTATCGATTTCGTTTAAGTGTCGGCCAGCTTGCCGTCGTATAAGCCACGTGCCCTCTAGCTGGCTAACGTAACCGAAGCGAGAAATTGGCCTGGCCTTGACCGATTATATGTTGGCGTTTTGTGTGCTTAATTACTATATCAATATTTGTTTAAAGATACAGTCTAGTATGTGTGTTTGCTTTGAGATTCGCACCTCGCTTCGTGTCCTGCGCACGTTTTGTGCTCTGCACATAGACGGGTACATAAGGTCTTTTCTTTAGATTACTATGTTATGTCTTAGGCTACGGCACTGTCACTCGCTTTGGAGTCCGTAGTAAAATAAAATAAGTTGATGACGGAAACTCAACCCTTGTTTAAACATACACGCCCATGAAGCACGGTTACTTGAGCCAACGATTGCTTTTCGTCTGGCAATTTTGCGCCGGAAATGTCTTAAAAGCCAATGAATAACCAAACTCGTTATTTTTTTTTTTATCAGAGTCTTAGTAGTTTGGCCCTAAATTGCCAAACTATAGCCAGAGTTAGGCCGCCTGCCTAGTGCTTCGGTTGCCACCTTGCGTTTTTGTTCCTCACTTTCGGGAAAGATTGTAGAGTTAAGCTTCACTTCTGGTTTCTCGGTTTTCACCTGGTAGTTGTGGGTCTGATCTTCCAAACTTCAAAATAAGGTTTCGCTCCAGGTTGTTTGGTTGATACGTGGCACCTTTACTTGATGTCTGTCACTTTAGCAATGACGTTGCGAACAAAAAAAAAATAAGCCGTGAAAAATTCATAAACTCTGGTACTAACGCTTTAAACGCACTATTTATCCCCCTTAAAACTCACTAATTACTTCGAAAACGTGAAGTAAAGTATTCGGATTAAAAAAAACAAAAAAAAAACCGACAGATATGTTCTGGTTCTACCATTATATTACCATTAAAGTAATGATGTCGAAGAAAACATTATCGGAAAAGTTATTTTCGGAAACACCAGGACCGCATTGTTAGTTTATCTTTTGTTACCGATCAAGCTGAAATAAAGCAATATATATATATATATCATTCTAATTAATATTTGCGTAGACTGTATAATCCTTAATTTAAAAACTCAAATGCAAGTTGTAGAACTTTGCTGAGACAAGTGGACGTGCGCAGGGTGTCCACCCTGAAGAAAATATACCGCAAAACCTATACGGACCCCTGAATGCCGCTATAAAGTTCTTGACATAAAGACCCAGATTGAAAAGTAAACGTAAGCGCAAATCGCTTGTAAGACGCGACCAGTTTTTATGAGACACTTGGCGCTTTTGTTTGAATGTACACGGAGATGTTTTATTGACTTTTTGCCAAGAAAGTCGCACCGCGAATGCAATAATAATGAGGTGTTACAACCGTGTCTTCGAAATGACCTATGACAAAGCGGTATTCCCGAGCGTCATTAAAAGAAAATGCATGGAATAAATACCGACAAACTTAGTCCAAAATACGAACATGGCAGAGAAATTTTCAGAGAAAACACGTGTCTTCGTCTCCCGGCAGAATCAAATGTCTGGCTCGACGAAACTGATGAGGCCAAAGGTCTTTCCTATACAAAGTGCATTGTCTCGGCATTCTTTCTACACACGTCGCGTTAACTACCTTATCCTGTTCTTTCTTTTTTTGTAACAACATGTATTCTATCTGGTCGCCTGGCCCCACATATACAAGCAGAATGCTGCTTTTGTGGGCCAGCTCTTTATTTTGTGTTACTTGATTTGAAAATAAAAAAAAAAATTGAATTGAATTGATCCGCCATGGCAGTAATAATCCGGTAAGGAGATTCCCCACCTTAAAATCAAGCTACCAAACCACTCTCCGTCGGTGTCATACCGGTGCTTTTGGCACCGCCGTTGTTGTTTGTGAAGACCCGCCTGTTGCTGAAAACCATAACACCCTCCACTATAAGTGCGCTGCCATCTTGGAATCACGTGACACGGTCGCCATAATTTGGCTTCAACTTGTCGCTTTTCTCTCCACTCCGGGCACTTGGCGAGGCGTTGTATTCGTGTTTTTCGTCGTATTTCGCAGTGAATATGTTTCTTGCCACGTAAAGTGTCGTTCGCTACTTGTATTCTTTTTGCGTGTCATCATTATGTTCACAACTTCTGCACTTGGCTTTAAAACATATTTTGAATATTTGCACCTCCGGCGTAACGAAGACACCTGAGAAGGCTAGGCCCAAGAATGAGCGTTAGAAGCGCTCTTTTGACAGCACAGGTTTACTCTGTGATAGTGACGGAACATTCGCAATAAGAAGTGAAAGGTACATTTATGATTGCGCATTTAGGATCTTAAATGCGGAACATATAATCAATGAAAGAAGTTACGTGTTTTTCGAAAGCATCCTGCTCTGCCTTCATAAGAAATAGAAAGCAGTTGCTTCAGACTAAATGCAGGAATTGTTTTTTGCGGTATAGACATTTCTTTGATCGGTTTACTTAAGGATTGAGAGACACAAGCATTGTGTTCGGTCCCATGCCTGAAGTCAAGACTTTTAAGCGATTTCTTTATTATCTTAAGATGGATAACTCAAATAATATATTTAAACAGAAAAAGACTGCGGATCAAGATTTAGTTACTATGATTATGGACATTTTTCATACGTGCGGTTTTGGGCTCACTTTTAGTTTGAGAAGCCTAAGGAAGGGGCGTTGCAATTCTTAGACCTTCTCCTCTCATTGCACGCCGATCACTTGTGCTGGTCATTCTCACCACGTTCTAAAAAAGGTATTCTTCACTACTCATCCTCGCACTCCAAGGTAGTGAAGAGAGGCATTGCTATCTCTTGCCTCACTTCAGCCCTAAAAAAGTCATGTTTCCACGCCATCCATCGGAGTTTCTTGGGCCAAATCGAAAGACTAAAATCTTCAGGGTTCCCTAATCAGGTCTTAATGGAAGTGATAGGTACGCTGGTAAAGAATGTAAAAGGTGGTGGAAAAACTAAGCGCCCCGTTGACAAAAACCGGGTGGTGGTTATGCCATACCTACACAAAATATCGCATAATCTAAAACAAGTGGCAAGTAGATATGGTGTCCCTGTAGTACTATCAGCCCCTAAAAAAATGCGACAAATATGTTCTAAGGCTCGTAAAAAAGCGGAAAATTTATCGAAAAACACGTGCCAAAAAAACATGTGCGGCCTTTTGTTCCCTGTTCATCGGGTTTTGTATATAGCATTCCTCTTTCCTGTGGAAGATGCTATGTAGGACAAACCGGACGGTGTCTAAATGACCGGCTCCGAGAGCACAAACTTTCTTTAACATCCACTGTAGGAGGTCACCTTTCGGTGCATTGTAAGACCTGTACGTGCACACCATCTTTGGATGAAACATCAATCATTGGCCGCTTTAAAGAAAAACAAACGCGCGAGGTGCTCGAGGCGTTCACCATCTTGAGCCTGGCCGATCGCTGCGTTAGTCAGCCGTCGGTAGCTTTAAGCGAACAAGAAGTTGCCTTCTTGCGAACATTTGACGGTGACTGAACTGTTCACCCCCTGGTGCCGTTCTCCCCTGTAAAAATTGTGCTTCATCTTTCTTCTCTTCAATTAATATTACAGAGTTGTGAGTGCGCGCCTGTCTGTGTTCTGTGTTCCTTCCTTGTTTGTCCTTGCCTTTTTGTGCGCGAATTTTTACCATGTTCAACGTTTACCAACTCGCCCAGCTTACCACTCTACTACAGATAAGGTTGTTGCGGTGTAAACAGGAAGATCTTAGTTTTGGTACATATAGACGAGCTCAGCTCTTTGACGTGACATCACTGCGGTGGCGCTGCTGTAGACGCTGCGCATGCGCAGCGCCTCGCTTCTCCCGGATCTTGCTCCTGCACACGCGCTGTGTGGGCAAACGAGGGCTTGTTTTGTAAACACTGTGTTGGTGTATATGGTAAATAAAAATAGCACGAATTACTGCCTCAAGGTATTCAAAAGTAATGTCAAAGTAATTTCAAAGTAATTTCATTACTTTTGGAAAGTAATTGTAATGTAATGTCATTACCTTTAGTCTGCGGTAATTTGTAATGTAATTTCATTACATTTTTGCAGTTTTCAGAGAAGTAATTAGTATTGTAATTTAATTACTTTTTGAAAGTAATTTTGCCATCTCTGGATACTGCGCCCATCCCTGGTTATGATGAGGTCGTTCGTTCTCATTACTACTGTCGGTGACAAGTTAAGGGTTCAGAGCCAGGAAAAAAATGGCTGGGGAGGGAGAAGCAGATGGATTGATGGAAAGGAGGACTCATCCCTCTCGCGCCTGCATTCCGCCTGCTTCCTCCTCCCCTGCCTTCCTCTCCCTCGCCCAGATTCCTGAGCTCCTAACCTGTGACCGCCTACAGGTGGTATACCGCTTGTATGTCCTTTCCCTTTAGCTCGCTTGCAGTGGTAAGCGGCTGGCTCTATACTTCTTTTTCGAGCGGTCGTCGCCATCTGTAATTATTGATCATCCGGTAGGGGAGGGGGGGTCATTATTTTGTCCTAGAGAGACAACTGGAAGGTTTCCACGTATTAACCACTATTGACAACTATTTTGTTTTACTATTGTTGTATACTTTTACACTTTTGACATTGCGATGCTTTGCTGCCCCCCCCCCCATAACGGATCTGTGAAATATGTGCCTGAGGACGAGGGTAGAAAAAACGGTCTGTATATTTCACTCTACTCCTCTTCTTGGCTGCGCAGAGCTCTGCACACGTGTACTTTTGTACCTTCACCCGTGCGAGTCGGAGACATAGAGCGGCTTTCATCGAAATATCTTCGTAAGTATGCGCCATGCGTGTTTGAAATGGATGCATCCCTTGTGGTTTTTAGTTTCTGATTCGCATATAACAACTCTTTTGTTTTTTTACCTCCAATGGAGAGAGTAAAATTAGAAAAAAACGAGTGCGATAAAATTGTTTTAATGTACGCGAACATTAGTCACGTTCTGTGGCTAATGTGGTCAGGGACCCGTCAAGCTGTACCTGACAGCTTTTTTCCCTGATCGCCACCATCTTACGGTGGACATAAACATATTTATTATTATTATTATAATAATGCTCCAGTTGACCGCCGTCCCCTTTTAGACATCTACCAAGAAATGGCACAACCTTTTGATTGCCCTCCTCAAAAACGGTGGCCGCTTGCAGGTTCGCAGTCATTTCATTACGCTTGAACGGGACCGTCAGTCTTGGCTACATAACGTGCAATGTGTATGAAAGAAGCTGCCTGAAGTTTCGGGGAAAACGAACAGACATGCATCGTGATGAGAATTAAGGGGAGAACATCTGTGGCGACTGACGGCCTTCTTGTACGAGTGATGGAACAAATAAGAACTCGGGTGGCAATCATCTTTGAGTATTCAGAGATTTGTGTCACGTCTTGATAAACGTAGAAATGCAAGCGGTGGTTGTGTGGAGACGTAGCCACGCGGTATGTATCTAAATTTTATATTTATTCATATAGTGAAACCCAGTTCCCAGTTCATATATTGAAACCCAACAAGCCAGTTCATCTGAAGTTGAAAAAAAAAAAAAAAACATCGTGTTTCTTACACACCGTAATACCATATAGGTTCATGAAGCACTTCGAGTCTTGTGAGCGCGGGAATGCAGATAATTTATTGCATTATTTTAGCCTTAGGTTTCTCCAGCCCACGGCTTCAGTTTTTAATGCGAAAGCATTAACAGTCCCATGGAGCCAATCCTGCGTTGTCTGTGGTCGTTGTCTGCAGCAGCGAAAAACGGCACCGACGGGACCTAAATTCTCATTGGCTGAGCGAAACGGCACCAAAATTTTCATTGGCCATAGCAACAGCGTCACCGTTGCTAAGGAGCCAGCCGAACTGCTGGCGGGGCAGCAGGAGGGGGGACGCGGGTATGTTCCGGCCTGACGTTAGGCCTAACGTTAGGCCTATCGTTACGCTTCGAGGTCTAACGTCGTCAACCGGTACCCGCAGCTGGGGCGATGATGATGATGAGAGGACACGTGATTTCAGCACGCGCCGCGCCGAGCTTCGCACTCCCGTCGCTGCCTCGCCCAGTGGCACAGCAGTCACCGGTAGAGCCAGGGCGGTCTGCAGCGGCGCACCGCCGCACTCGCTGCCGGCGCTGCGGCTGCTTCTGCTCCTCTCGGCGCTGAGTAAGGCTGAATTCCATGGGACGAATATGTTGCGAAAAATCTACGAATTTTTCCCGGCAGCCTCTGCTCTGCGCCTGGCATCAGCACAGTGGCTGCTACGTCGCGCGCAAAGCGAGCGTGCCGTCGGGCGACGTTCGCCAGTTATTCGTCACATAATTCGCTCCATGGAGTTTGACGTCTGCAGCATCTATATCGTCGGCTGCCGTTCAATTGGACATTATTGCTTTCGCATTCACAACTTATAAGAAGAGATAATGAGTCCTTTTTTTTCCTGACTACCATTGGCGAAGTTGGGGATGTGACTACATGCTAAGTTTGAGAATTTCCCCCCAAAAAACAAAGGTTATTTTAATTATTATTAGTGTGATTACTTAACGAAATGAAACATAACGCTTAATAAATATGTCTCATTCTAGATACATAAATCCTAACCCACAACTGAAAAGATGGTACTCAAGGCCCGGATTGAAAATGGTATTGTCTATTCGCCGTACCCATCGGAACCCTTGCCGGAAATGTCAATTTACCAGGTTGTAAAACAATGCCTTGTGCAACATGGCAACCGAACGGCTCTGGTAAGGTCATAAGCGAGTTTAAGTGTCTGCTTTCAGATATTTGTGCCTGGACAGTGCACCATTCAAATCTTCGTATGAGTCAGGAATCACTCAAACAAAACAGTTGCTTCCTAAACACTTGATTAAAGAAGCTACTGCCAATGAGAACGGTAGGGATGATATTCAGTTGCCCGCCTGCGAGCTTCCTATGGGAGCGCAAGTTCGTCTTCTTCTCTTTGAGGGGTTGTGCTGACGTAAGAATGCCAAGCTCTGATTGGCTCTGATCGAAGGATAGTGGGTATACCTCAAAGCATGCTGCCTTGAGGTCTACCCACCATTCTTCAATCAGAGCCACTCAATGGATGGCGTTCTGATGTCACCAAACACCTGCAGAAGAAGCAGACAAACTTGCGCTCGGCATATCTTGGACCTATTCGCGACTCCAGTGACCTATAGAGGACGCCACTATCGGGGAATTATGGCGGTCTAAAACAGGTCGTGCCGTGCCATGTGCCAGCTCAATGCACAGCTCTGGGGCACATGCAAACAAGCATTGGACTCAAAATGGTTTGCCCCGATTTGTGTGCTGCACGTTTCGAACCTGCGGTGTTGTGTTGGCGTACGCGAGCTTCTCGAGGCTTGACTTTCTTCGAGGAAGCGATGAAAGGACTGCCCACTGTCCTTCCACGCTGGTGATGAGCGATGATAAATGCGGAATGTCTGGTTGACGCGGTTACGCAGCATGCGTTTGTAGAAACTTGGGTGACGAGCTGATAATACAGTTACAACAGAGTCGCCGGGAGAACTGTTCCTTCGCACAGAGAACCGACAACATGTAATCACGGAAGCCGCAAGAGACGAACAGAAATTGCGAAAGGACCTGTTCCTTTCAGTTCAGTATTTTCCCGTCAGTTGCCGTCCGTTGTGCTGGGGTCGCAAATGCGCCAATTTACTTTCCCCTCTAAATTCAGCAAAAAAAATAAGCGTCATATGACGTCACTTTTCTGCTCAAGTTAGCTGGGAAGCTATATTGGTGTTTAGGACACGTGACTAGAATTTCCTGTTTAAGTTAGAATGCAAACTGAGTTGCTGTAGAGGTCACTTGACGTCAACTTCTCTATTCGCGGAGACTGGATATTGGTCAAAGACGAACCGGCGGAAAGACGTGAAAACTAGGAAATTCCCTTAAAACCAAATTACATTACATGCTTTAAAATATTTTTTAGAGCGCAGCTCTTAGGCGCCCGTTTCCAGCTTGAGCGGAGTCGGCGCCGCCGTCGCCGTCGCCGTTGGCGTATCCGCGCGGTGCATTACCGGGCGCGTGACTTCTCCGGTGCCGTCACTTATGACGTCATCAGTGACAATGACGTCATCGTGAAGACGTCGGCGTGATGACGTCATTACGATGACGTCACTGATGACGTCATGACGATAATGATGACGATGACGTCATCACGATGACCCCGGTGACGTCACGTGACCCCGGTGACGTAACGTGACCACCGTGAGGTCACGTGACCCCCGTGAGGTCCCCTGACACCGGTGACGCCACGTGATCCCTGAGAGGTCACGTGACCCCTGCGAGGTCACGCGACCCCCGTGAGGTCACGTGACCACGGTGACGTCACGTGACCCCCGCGAAGACACGTAACTCCCGTGAAGTCACGAGGGTCGCGTGACCTGACGGTCACGCCAACGGCGACGCCGTCGCCCCTCGGAGCGAGGACTAGCAGGCAGGATGATGAGGTGAAAAGAGAGGAGGGGTATACCCTCCCCTCAGTACCCTTCCCTCCTCCTCCTCAAGAGCTGCGCTCTAATTGGACGTTACAGGGAGTTGTAAACGGCTCTCATTTTTTAAGACGATAACTGTCTGCCAGTGCGTTCCCGAGAGAGAAAGGTGGGAACGGCCTTACCATTCTCGCATTCGGTATATTCAAAACAACACAGCGCCGAGTGCTGCGAATTCCCGATTCGGGCTCCGGATCACTTGTTATTTTACAGCGACCGCTGTAGTGAGCTTGTACTGCGCGAGTGTCGTGTCGCCGAAAACGGACGGAGCATGCGCGTGCACATGGCCTCCGTTATCCCGAAGCGCGCCGAACGCTTCTCCGGCCTTTCCAATTCGTGTGGAGAGGGCGGAAACGGAAAAAGACGAGGAGGCGCCGTCTGTCCACTGGGAGGCGCTCTCAACCCAGGCATCGAATTCTCCGTTTCAGTTGTTTGAGCATGGCGAAAGAGAGAAGATTCCAAGAAAAAGTCGTGTAACTTCGAGTTACTGCAGCTAGTACTTATAAATTAGATTTTTCGTGTTTTGTGGTAGAGCGGTGAGAAGCCGTTCTCGGGAAGCCGACAGACAAGTTGTGATGCTTATTTATTTTGTAATGTTCATCTGGACATGTGGTGGGTTGCGCTACAAGCGCGCCTTTTGACATGTTCGACTGCAATTTGTAGTGCGTATAAAACAACAAAAAAAATCAGTTTCGTACATAAAAAAATTTGATTTCCCTAAATAATAATAATCATGCTGTACTTTACTTTTTTTATATCTGCAGGTTGTTTTTAAATTTCCGTCCGCCGGGGTCACACTTTTTGAGCCTGACCACGAGGTTTGATAATATCAAAATGCAGTCCTCGTGTTGTCGTTTTAATATTTCTATTATTTATTTTGCAATTTAGGCGGGCCAAATTACGTTGTTTGCTTGTACCAGAAGCACCTATAAGCCAGGGTCACACTGCTTATACATCATACAAAGACAGTCTGCAGATATCAGTCACCGGTTCTAATGCCGCTTGCCAAGTTTTTCCACAAACTCGTTGCCATGCGGCATTCAAAGCACGGATCTCGTGGTGACCTGCGTTCGAATCTGTTTGCAGACTGTCCTTTGTATGATGAATACGCAGTGTGACCCCGGCTTTAGGTAAAAATATGGCGGTGAGTTAAGACCACCTCGATATAATTTCGACATTTATTTTTGTAAACTTTCTGATCATTGTAGGCACTGATTCAATATGTAGGACGTTATCTAGTAAACGTCTAGCTTTAGGCATATGTAGCACAAACCATGGTATTCAGTTATGCATCTTGTACTGTAACTTAATTCGAACAGACAATCTGATCTCAAGGAAAGTAACACTGTTTTATTTATGAATTCCAACCTTGCTCCAACCTTGTTTATTCGGTATTCTCACTTCCAATCTGGTTTATTTACAAACTCTAAGTCTTGAAATTTTTAGATTGAATTCGAAGTACTTTGCCATGCTGTGGCTGCGAGCAGTTTCTTTTGATACGCTACCCTTTCTTTCATAGACATGCCTTTGTTGAATATGAATGGCCGTATATACTTCTCTATTATAATCCTAGAAATTTTTTGTCTCATAGTTCTTTCTTGCTGGGCATGCTAGAAAGGGGAACTTTTCTAAATACGGCAAATTCAGCGCTGTTAGCGTTTTAAGCCCTCTGTGCTTTCTAATATATGGAACTTCAATGTCAGGAACTTTTCTGGCAATTACCAGCTGTGCCACAAGCAACCATCGCCTTGGCAAATATTGGCGTTTGCCGTCTGCAAGCATCTCTTCCTTTCCTCCTGCTTTCCTCCTCACACCGCAAAAACGCTGCTGGCGACCAATGAGCGCAGGAGGTGTCCGTCATTAAAATGCAAATGCTCCCATGGTTTGAAATTAACTCCCTTTTCTACAATCTAGGCTCTCATTGCAAATACAGCGATATCTATGACACCATATCGAACCCTACAGTATCCTTGTGTTTCCTGCATCTTACGTGGAGGAACAATCCTTAATGTCTGCTCGGAGAATGACACACCCATCCATAACCATAAGCCTATCCTGATAGATGACGTCACGCGACTACTCGCGTAGTTACGTGATATTTTGACCTCATGTGACAGCATAGTGTCACGTGACCCTGTGGCACCACCATGTAATGTCCCAAGACATCATGAAGTCAAGTGACGTCACAGTGCCACGTGACAACACAGACGCCCTAGATCGTTTTGAATAAGGAAATGTCTCATAACCGCAATTGGTGTAAGACGCAAAACGCGCGTGAAAAGAGCTTCGTAGAAAGCTTTTCCGGCCGATAAAATCAGTGCGGCAGTCCCAGCAGAACAACCTTTTCTTTTGTTCCAACGAAACCCCCACTTCTAACCCCATTATCCATTTAGGCAGACCAGGGAGTTGCCGAAAACAAAACTGACCGCGGAGCGCGGGTAAATGCCAGATGAAGCCCCACGACGCGACTGGCACCACCCAGACGCGTCTGGCACCACCCAGACGCGATGCCTGCGACGCTGACGCCTCGTCGCTCTGTGATGACTAGGAGGACGCCGGCACCTCGCGGCGAGCGACGGAGTTAGCGCAATTACGCTCGTGCTGGTAAGGGAGCGAGACGAATGGGACGGCCGGAGAAGCCGTCGCGCGCGCGCTTCGGCATCTCGGAGGTTATGGCGCAGTTACCATAGTTGGCTTTGGATGGATGGATGGATGAATACGGCTGAGCCCTTTGGATCGGGCGGTAGCTTACGCCACCTAGCCATTTGTCTTACCCTTTAAGCTTAGAATATTTAAATGTGAAAACTATATTCACTCCGTACTGAAAAGAAAGTGAGGCTATAAATCCCCCTTGCCATCAGTTAATAAGAAAATGCCTAGTTTTCTCTCGCTTTCTGCCACCATTTACTTAATCTTTGCTTGGTAATCTCTACTGTCTTGAAATCCACTTTTCCTTCGCTGTCTCTAAAACCCAATGACCTTATTAAATCTATGTTGTCTTCGGTATGCATAGGGTGAAGCCCTTTACAGTAGAGTATCAAGTGCTCAGCCGTCTCGTCCTCCTCTCCACAAGCAGCGCACACTGTGTCCATTTCCTGGTACTTCGCTCTGTATGTTCTGGTTCGCAAAACACCTGTCCTTGCCTCAAACAACAATGAGCTTCCCCTAGAATTGTCATAAATGCTTTCTTTGGCAATAACTGTTTTGTTTAATCTATAGCCTTCCAGAGCCTTCTTTGTCTGCATTCCCTCTAGCCACCGATCTCTTTCTGTGGCCTTAACTTTCTTCTTAACTGAGACCTGCTCTTCCGTAACCCCACTATAGCCTAAAAACTTTCCTCTTAATTTCCTAGTGCGCTGTCTCCATTTTGTGTCTATACTCCTCATGTATAAATAGCTGAAAACCTTTCGTGCCCATTGCTCCCCACCCATTTGCCTCAACCGATCCTCAAATTCTATCTTGCTCACAGCTTCCCTGCCCTCAAATGACGCCCATCCCATGTCTCCTTGTACTCCCTGGTTTGGTGTTTTGCAATGTGCCCCCAAAGCCAGCCTACCTACTCCACGCTGTTTTATTTCTAGTCTTGCATGCACTTCGGATTTCATGCATAGCACTGCGTTTCCAAAAGTCAAGCCAGGCACCATGACCCCTTTCCAAATCTCTCTCACCACCTCATACCTGTTGTAATTCCAAAGTGCTCTATTTTTCATTACAGCCGCATTTCTGTTGCCCTTACCTATTATATACTTTTCATGCTCACTGAGATATTCTGCACCACCACATATCCATACTCCTAGATACTTGTATTTACTAGCTCTCTCAACTGTAATATTCTGTATCTTCAGTCTCTCAACATCATCATTGTTAAAAATCATGACTGCTGATTTTTCACTACTGAATTCTAAACCTAATTCCTCTCCTTCCCTACCACAGATGCTCATTAATTCCTGCAAATCTATCCTGTTGTTAGCCATTAGTACGATATCATCCGCATATATCAGTCCCGGTAAGGATTGCTGAATTGTTTGGCCTAGCTTACTGTACGAAAGGTCAAATCCAAGCCCACTCTTCTCTAGTCTATCCTCCAATCCTCTCAGATACAACATAAACAGCAAAGGCGATAACGGGCACCCCTGCCTAAGGCCTCGTCCTATCTCTATTTTCCCCGTTGCCTTTCCTTCCCATGATATAATCACCTTATTATCTTTGTAAATGTTCCTTAATATTGCTGTTAGTCCTTCATCTTGGTTTAAGCTCTCCACTATGTGCCACAGAGTTTTTTGGTTCACATTGTCATAGGCACCCTTGATATCCAGAAATGCCAGCCAGAGCTGTCTGTTTTCTTTTTGCGCTATTTCTATACACTGTGTTAGAGACAATATATTGTCTTCCAACCTTCTTTGTTTCCGAAACCCGTTCTGCAACTCGCCCAGTATGCCCTCGCAATCTACCCATTCCTCCAGTCTGTTCTTTATAATCTGCATTAACAACCTGTAAATAACTGGTGTCACGGTTATGGGACGATAATTCCTAATGTCAGACTTATCTCCCTTTACCTTATATATCATACTCATCCTACTAAGCCTCCATTCATCTGGAATATTTCCTTTTGTTACCATAGTGCTCACTACCTCCCTTAGTTTTGCCTTAGATTTAGGAGCCAAATTCTTCACCAGCTTTGGCACCGGGAGAGGGCGCCACCTGCTTTGTTTTGACTTCGGTCACCTGTTCGCTCCGCGCTCGGTCTCACCCTGGTTGTTAGCATGGAACGCATTCGACGTCAAGACCATGCTGTTCGTAAACCTGAAGCAGCACGTAGAAGAGAACATTACAGAGCGAAGAATAGACCTTAATCATTATTAGCGCCATCTCTCGGCGGCCACGCGTACTATCAGAGGCTCGGCGCCATCTTTGAGGCTTCGCCACCGCCCCGTCACCCGCCGCAGAACGAACCCCTCTCCCCACGTTGCGTTCGTGCATGCTCTCGTTTGTTTTGTTTTTGTTTTTATTGGTGGTGTCAGCCGCTCGGGAATAAGTTACGAATATTAAGCTCAAGTTTGTTTTCAATGGTTTTACTAAGAATCTCTTTTTATAAAAAATGAGCATCATTCCAGCACCAGAGCAGGCCGACTCACGCACTGTTTAGAATCATGCGTTAACTTGCCTGACTTGCTGATTATGCCTTTTCGCAGAAGGACGATTTGTAGGATATATTTAGCGGTAACCGGACAAAATCTCACCGGACAAAAGCTCACAAGACAAAAGCTCACCCGTTTTTTCACAGACCCGGACAAAAGCTCACCTCATTATTTTTCGCTACCTGGGCAAAACACGGTCTGAAATAAAATGCGGTCGCGATGGACATTGCACCATTTTAGGTGAACTTGTACCCCATCCCACGCAAGGGTTTACTACGGTTGATAGAATGCCATTTCATCGAAACATGTTTAGAGAACGGGCATGGTTTATTGAAGCACGGTTTAGAGAAAGCAGAGCCTCAGATTAGATATATGCTGTTTATCGAAAAGGGGACGCTATTTAAAAAAGGCTCTTCTACTTCGCGCGTGTATCACTGGTGCGCGTGTTAACCCAAGCCCCCTGCTGCGCTCCCGCCGCTTCGCGGCGGCAGTCTGCTTGCATTCCAAAGAATGCGAGCAGTTGTTCACCCATTGCGCCTTGACCCAGCGTGTGCAGACCCGAATTGCAGATTTCTATGATGGCGGTGTTGAACGTTTAATCTTGGTTCCCCGTTGTCTTACCTCAGGAATATTGCAGATATGATTCGACACACTCACACACGCGCACGCGCACGCACGCACGCACGCACGCACGCACGCACGCACGCACGCACGCACGCACACGCGCACGCACGCTCGCACACGCACACACACACACGCGCACACGCACACACATACACACACATACACATACACGCACGCACGCACGCACGCACACACACACACGAAATTAAATTTATTACATACATTTTTATTTAATTCCTTGGGGAGATCACCGAATAGTAGCTCAAAACATCATTATAAGGAGTGCGCGGGAATTTACGATAGTAGTATTTTTATTGCAGGTAAAAAATAAAAACTACGCTGAAGATCTACACTAGCCTACTCACACAAGCGTATGCGAGGCACAAGAGCGTAAAAGGAAATGCCCGGCGTATCGCCATAACGTATTAAAAAAAAAAAAAAAAGAACACAATTCAACGAGGAGCCGAAACATTTTCCTTTTATAATCACAATAATAATACTAATGCCCGTGTCCCACTCGAGCGACAGACAGAAACAAAAGACAGCGACAAGCCTCAAACCCATGCAGCATGCTCGTCATGGTACCTTTGGCAGGCGTTTAGTCGTTCGGTGCTCGTGAAGTAAGCACGAGCGATTGCAAGCCTGCCAATGATAACCTCGTGTGCATGATGCTCGTGTTTGAGCATGCCTCCTTTATTCTACAAAGCCTCTCAAATCTCGTAAGACTCTGGTTTGAGGCTTGTCGCTGTCGTTTGTTTCTGTCTGTCGCTCTAGTGGGACAGGGGCATAACAATTAAATTCAGTACTTCCGCATATATACTCTTTGGCCCCTTGAGAGAAAATGCATTAATAAATGTCAGCGACATTTTAATGTTCTCCTCCTGGTATCGCGGTAACATAGTTAAATTTCATGCTTACTCGCAATAGAATATGACCAGTACTCATAAAGGTGGTTGCTTGCAGTATTGGGTACAAATAAAAAAGCCTCTCCCGCAGCGTAAACCCGATTTGTTAAAAAGTGAGCAAGCGCGAATGTTAAACTCGGCAACAGGTCCATGGTTAGCAATCAAGAGCCCGCTTTAATGCTTTCGTCTACATTTCGAAAATATTTCTTGAAATGTGAGAGTCGCGTGATAATAATGAAACAGCGTAAAGTAAGCGCGTTCACCTTTGCTTCTCAGCACCGTTGTCTTTATCTTTCATGTGCGAACGAAGTTGTTACGTTGCCAGGCTCTTCTGTACTTTACACCAGCCTTCAATCGGGAGTAAACGACCTACTTAAGAAAGAAAAACGAAAAAAAAAAAGAACACAAGCGCAAAACCGTGTATTTTAGTGATGTTGACAGGACCTCGCCGTTTATCTGCATGAGCGGAGCTACAATGCTAGCCTACATCAAGCTCCCAAAAATCAAATAATAATAGATGCTCGCTGATGTTACATACAAATATCATAAGCCCTTCATGCCATTGTGGTAAGTGTCATATATTTAGAAAGGATTTAGGAACCCTGTAAAAGCAAGCAACACTAACGCGCGGGTGCTCTTTTTAGGAGCCTGAATAGTACAGGAAAGCGCTACGGCTATTCAAACGTTGGCTATAATACCTTTAACTCGAAAAGAAAACAACACGATCCGAATCTTTACATCGGTTGTTTTTCATTTTGTTTCCTCATTGAATACGTAGCGGAACAGAGCAGTCGCGTGGTCGCTTCGCGTCGCTTTCACACGCCGCAAACGGCCACAGCGTTTTGCCAGTCGCCTCAAAGATGGCGTCGGAAGGAAGGTTGGCGCCACGTCCGATAGATGGCGGGCGAATCTGAATAAGGTCTATTGACACGTTTGGTGCTACCGGGCAATTTGCGCAGCCCATCCTCGATAACGTTTTTGGTTCCAGTATAGGTGATCGATTTTGGTTGATGCGAGGCCTGGTGTTTTTGCCGGGGGCTTGCCACGAGGTCCTTTATTCGTCACACCGAGACAGTGAGCTCACTGCCTTCTAGTTGTCTTCTTCAAGCCTAAGCACTGTTGGTGATGCAAAGATCCCGAATCTCGCCACATCAAACGGGTCCGCATACCATCCAGTGCCAGAGGATGTGCCTCCCATCCCCAACCTTCTTGGACATCAACAACTCGTTGCGTGCACTAAAATGAAAATTTAAAATGACCCACAACAAACATCGCAATGTTCCCCAACAAACATCGAAATGTTCCCCGGGAATATGTCAGATGGTAGCCATAAAATATCAATAAGCCGTAATGAACATTTTGGACGTGTATTTTTTTTTTTTATTCCACGGCTCTAAAATGTATTAGAGCGCAGCTTTTAGGCGCCCGTTTCCGGGTTGAGCGGCGCCGGCGTCGGTTTTGGGCGTAACCGGGCGCGTTGCATTATGGGATCTTTCCCCCCTAAATTTAGCGGGCAATTTGTTTCTCTAAATTTAGCGGAACAATTTTTTAGCTAAATTTAGCGGGTACATGTTTCCGCTCAATTTAGCGGGTACATTTTTCCGCTCAATTTAGCGGGGGAAATTTTAGCGCAAGTTTGCTCCTAAATGGGAGCAGAGGAGAAGAGGTGGAGGTGAGGGTACGGAGGGGGAGCAGGGGCATATCCTCCCCTCCGTACCTTCACCTCCTCCTCCTCAAGAGCCGCGCTCAAATTTCGCATCACACTGAATTTTAATCCTCTTTCATTTTTTTTTTTGCATTGAATCCTATGGGCCACATCTACAAAATTGTCAAATTCTGCTTTTCTTGGCAAAACTCGAAATGTTCCCGAGGTGTGTAATTCTCTGGGTATCGCAGAGCGCAAATCAATTATAATATTAATAATTCCTTCGAAAACGTTTCATTCTCCGAGAGTCCCAAGCGTTGGTCATCATCGGAGCTCCTGGGCGAGCGCATGATATTCGAACGGCTCTCTAAGCCTTTCGCGCAAGCATTGGGTGTCCCAGGCAAACGCCGGAGCATCACGAGATATCATCGAAATATCGCACTAGCTGCCGCTGTCCATTCGCATGACATCACGTAATCGTATGTGCATTGTTTTCTTTCTAACTTCAGAAACTTTGTGTACCAGTATGGCGTCTTGAACACGTCTCCGACTGGTGTCTTTGCTTGGATCTAAAGAGTGGTCCCTCAATTCCTGCCCGATAACATCGCAGAACAATCTCGTCGCCGACTGCAACCCTGGCAGTGTCACGGAAGCGCTGGTGTATGTGGCAGACACCTGTTCTTCTGCAGTTTGGTCTTTAGCTTCACAGTCCATGGAAGATTCGACAGCTAGGAGTTGGGATGCTGCGACGACAGCGCCACTCTCGTTCTCTCGTGCTGTTAATCGAAACTTCTGCGCCCAACCACCAGGGTCGTGACATCGGAGAGCCTGACGACCCTGTTATTGTGACGTCATTTGTTGCTACTTCGAGAACACTTCGGATGCATGGGCGGAATAGGTCTCTAAACACACCAGTCCAAGGCGCTTTCCAGGCACAGTATCCTAGTTTTACGAGCTTGCACTGTCATTAAGGTGGTGATGCAGGCGAGTTGGTTCATGACTTTCAAAGTTGCGAAAAGCTGGCTCGTGGCACTGCACCAGCCAGCCTTCGGTTTCTCTTCGCAAAAAAAGAGATAGATTTTATGGATGCCTGGTGAGCGACACGCCGTTGGTTGTTTCGGCGTTGATCGGCTTTGTGGTGTTTTCTTGTTTGAGCCGTTTTTAATAAAACTTCAGTTGATAGTCAGCGCTTGTCCTGTGCTCTGTTCTCGTTGTCCTCGTCCTTTCTGCGCGCTGTTCACGATTTCTTAAATTGAACTCTCACACTGGGCCCGCCTCTTTTGTTCACTTGAAATGAGACCACGAAATCGGGAGACATCGCTCGGGAATTCATCGACGTCTCAAAACTTAAACTACAAGGGTCATGCAAGGCTGACCGGAACCTATATTACTACAAAAAAAAAATAAAAAAAGAAACTCCGGCAAAAAAAAAAGTAAGATTTTTCAGCAGCCGTTCTTTAGGCGGCATGCCTAAACAATCATGCGCTGCATGATTGCAGTCGGAGGAAGGTGTCCGTGCGGTTCATGTGTCACTGCCTGTTGTCTTTTTCGAAACTGCTGACATCATTCACACACTGATGTCCATGACATTGTTTTCGGTCCTCTCAAAAATGCCGCCGGTTTACTTTTCTCCTTTAGAAGAAATATACTTATGCATCGCTGCTCTGCTGGTACAGATAGATTGCTCGTCGCCATATTAGCTAGAAACTGCTGCGCATCCGCAAATACGCCATTCCAGGCGCTGTATATAAAAGGGCTATGCGGAGATAGAGCAAGACGTCTGCTTCCTGCGCACGAGTTGTGGTGACGTTAGAACGACATGAGCTCTGATAAGCTCTGATTGAAAGTATAATGGCCATACCTTAAGGCTAGATGCCTTGAGGTCTACCTACGATTTTTCTTTTTAATCAGCCAATGAGAGCTCGGTGTTCTGACATCATCGCAAGCCCTGTTAAATAAGCGGACAAACTTGCGCTCCGCATAGACTAACGTGCTTCGCACGTGCCATCAGGTTACACTCATTCCGCCATTTCGTGTAAAAAAAAAAGTTCACATCAATCTTGAACCTTTATCTGTTCAAAAAACCGAGTTGCTTTTTGGGTGCCGGTGTCATACACGCGCAATTTTGAAGTTGTTACTCGTGGGGTGTTGAATGTGAGTGGATGTCTCTTTGTTCTTTAAGAGTGCACTTGACTCATTCAGTATTATTATTCGTTATATTTTTATTATAATTACATTAGTATGGAAAGAAGAGGCACGTACAGTTGCGTTATCGCAGACTTGTCGTTCATAGTTGTGCAACTAGCAATAACCGCAAAACTATACTTTCTGTTATATTTAGTTGATCGGATACGAAGGCTTATTTGAAGTTCTCATAATCTTCCCTTGAACCTGAGGCGTATTTAACGGTGGCTATTCTAAGAACGTCACCCTTTTTGTAAGCAACCGCTCTGTGGTATTTTAGTTCATTTGCCAAACAGACTTCCAACTTCTAATGCAAACGTGCGCTTTAGGTCTGCGACGACCATGATATCACTTTTGAAGAGCTCCTCAAGACGTTCCAGCGTTATGCAGCTGGGTTCCAGGGACACGGCGTAACCAAAGGCGAGAGAGTTCTAGTACACCTGGATAATTCTGCTGAGAACATCACTGCCATGTTCAGCATCGTATTTGCCGGAGCAGTTGCTGTGTTTTCCGACCCCTTTTTGACAAATGGTAAGGAACTGAGATAGTTGCTGCTACAAATAGTAACGTTTGGGAAAGTTAAATGTATTTATAGTAACTAACCGCTTAAGACACGCAGTGCGTGGCAAGTCACGTGACCCTTATTATAGCTCCGTTGACAAAAAGAATTGCGGCATTACGCGATAAGACAACTGGAGGTCAAATCACAAGGCTGAAAGTATGAACATCGTAGAAAACGTCCCGCGTTTCTGAGAGGCACATCCGTTATATTTTCGGCATTGAAAAAAAAACAAAAAAACAATCCAGCTCTCATTTGTATGACCCAGAAAAACGCCAAACGTTCTCCAGAATCACGAAATGCATATCAAGAAATATGTGTGTGCGACAAAACCTAATAAAAATGTTGTGTTAATAAAGCGGAATAATTGTAGGTTTTGCGCAGCGCTACATTGGAATCAGTGACGGATACATAAAATCAATGTGACCGCGAACGTCTTTCGGTTCAAGCACATTTCTACGCACTTGCCGAACGCGTCTAGACTTGACGCAGCAAAAGTAAAAAGGGGCACACTCTAAACTACACGCCGCGGCATGGCCACAAGATCAACGAATTCTCTGAAGCAACTGCAGAGACAACTATACCATAGACGGGCCGTGCTCCACAGGTGAGGCCTACCAAGGCGCTCGCGTCGGAAGAAATGCGACATCTTCAAACTATACAATGCACGTACTACATGCTGCGAGGCTCATCCACACGGTGTTTATTTGATCTAAAGCTACGTCTAATAAACCATTAAATGTAATCGACGAGAGCGTCAGTACTCGAGGAAAACATTGATCGGTAATGGAGTTAGTGAATACTAACCTCATTTTTTTTATTATTTTCAGATGACATTCTTCGTAGGATTCGAGACACAAACGTCACCTACATCCTCACCACACAAAGTGAAGCTAATCGGTTCATCGACATGCTTGACATGCTCGATATTAAGGTACGCGTACTCTGAGAAAAGCCGTAAATACGACGTGCACGTTTAGGTTATATCAACTACGTTTAATTAAGGTGTTTGATAAGCAGACGATTCAAACATTGAGTTATTACAGAGGAGCTGTCAAGGGCTAGTTTCCCCAGGATCGTGTCTGGTACCAAACAAACGTCGACACAACACTCTGGTTCCCGCCGTCGTTCATAGATGGCGGTAGCCTCGGCAACCACAAAACTGGTTGATGCCGTCGCTCATGGATGGCGGCAACATTTCTTCGGGGGAAGAAGAGCGGGAACTGAACGAGCGGTGATGTGCGCAGCAGCGCGAATGGTTCCGCAACCACCACGAGGCCGCTATCGGCTAAAGTTTCACTGCGTCGAGAGCTTCAGATTCTCTTGCGAAAGAAGAGCAGATCGCTCACCTGAAAAGCCCCCGCCGAGAACGGAAGCTACAGCTCCGCTGCTCTTCCTTCCTCACCAGAGTAGAATTTTGCTATTTTCTTTGTCTTCTAGTGTGGTTAGAAATTATTGTGATTTTCACGGAAGTGTCTTATCTATAACAGTTATTGTCGGGTAAATTTAGGTTTTAGAGCGTAGCCCTTAGGCGCCCGTTTCCGGCTTGAGCGGCGTCGCCGTCGCCGTCGGCGTAACCACGGGTTGCATGCAACTCAGGTTGCATGCAACTCGCGTTGAGGGCAACCCGTCGGCGTCGGCGTAACCGCGAGTTGCGTGCAACCCAGGTTGCATTCAGACCAAGTTGTATGCAACTCGCGCTGCATGCAACCCGCGGGAGTCGCTGGGTTGCAGCCAACCCGTCGGCGTCGGCGTGATCGCGCGTTGCGTGCAACCCAGGTTGCATTCAGTCCAAGTTGCATACAACCCGCGGGAGTCGCTGGGTTGCATGCAACCCGGCGACGCACCCGAGGTCACGTGACCCCCCCCCCCCCCCCCGAGGTCACGTGACCCCCCCCCCCGAAGTCACAAGCCCCCCACCCCCCCCCCCCCCTCAGTACCCTGTCCTCCTCCTCCTCAAGAGCTGCGCTCTAATTCGGCGTTACAGGGAGTTGTAAACGGCTTTCATTTTTTTTTTTGTATGGTAATTTAGACCACAGAAAGAAAGATACAACAAAAGAAAGATATAACCGAACTTCTTTGATAAAGAGAGGGTAAGTTGGCTCTAAATTGCGAAACAAAATGTCCTTTTGGTAAAATATAAAAGTGTGCGATTTGTCGCACGGAAAGGCAACTAGCCTCTGACGCCATCTTGAAGGATACCTCGTTCCTTATGCCAGTCTGTGCACATTTCAATGTTGCAACACTAATCACAATACGTTCGCGTTTTGTTGTGTAAAGTCAGATGGAGAGAGGTTTGGTTCCCCGAATTCGGTAAAGAAGCAGTATTTGTCTTGTACTGCCGTAATGTCCCGACTAAAAGGCAACAACGCTCGAGGTGGCGACTACCCATTTGACGCGGAGGTTCGCAAATTAGCTTGCTACACTACAGATAGAGTTACTTTTGCTATTCAATAAAAGTGCGCGGCTGTCGGTTTTAAATACGGCATTATTCGTGTTGGAAGTTTCGTTTGTATGCGTGAAAGATAGGTAAAACTACTGTTTCGCTTGCTTGTCTAACAAGTTTATGCAGCTGACTAATTACAGCGTTCATACCCGTAAATACAGTTAAAGGGGAAGCTATAATATCAAATCAAATCAAATCAAATTTATTTGACACCACATCGTACAAGGATGGTGATGTCGGGAGCACAGAAAAAAAGCCACTGGAGTGTGGCTTGATGAGGTCTGTGCCCCCGATTGATCTAATTAGAGACAGCGGCTATTATACAATAGTAAACGAGGAAGAAGTAACAATCTATACAGCAGTTTGCAAAACAGAACTTAGCATATGTTAGGCCAATAATGCAGTGAAAACAAAAACCGGAAAAACAAGGTTGTATAAAACGAAACATAATAACATAAAAAACACATTTACTTTCTAATGAGTGTGGGAATTGAGTAATGATGGCAGTGTATAAAGAATTGATTGAGTACCGCAATTTGTACGTTCAAAGGGTATATTCCACATTTCACTGTGACGTGTGTTATAGCTGCTAGTGTTTCTTTTTAATTTCGATATTTGCTCAATAAAATTGTTATTTTGTTTTTTTCCCGCATAGTATCTCTTGAGCAGCAAGTCATTATATAAAAGCTGTACAGCACAAACATTAAGACACTTAAAAGTGGTTCTGTTTGAGCATCGTAGGCTGAACTAGAGATCGCGCGAACGGCTTTTTTCTGTAGTAAGAATAGTTTTGAAGTGTTTGCCCTGGTTGTGTTCCCCCAAACTAAATGACAGTAGGTGATGTTCGAGAGAAAAAGTGAGTTGTAAATAATCAATTTTATACTAGTTGGTAGAGAATATCGCAGCTTTGTCAGAACCCAAACAACGCGGGCAAGTTTATTTGCAACCATCTCAATATGTTAATATAATATTTTTTTAATTATTACATGTATTTATTGTGTTCCAATGATTGGATGTTTTGGCAACTACGTTCGACACGGCGAGAACAAATTATTCGGCCGCTGACATAACTTATTTAATAATAAATTTAAATTAATTTCGTGCAACCTATTTTGTAGCAGGTCTAATGTTTGTGAGTGTACGAATGTTATAATCTGTGGCATAAATTAAAATCGCCCCGAGAGAGTTGCGATTCAATCGCATTTGCCGTTTACATAACCAGTCTACACAGATCATATGCTGGCGCCACCCAAGCAAATGGAAAAGGACACTGCTTGAACAAAACACTACGTCTAGAAAGGAAGCTTACATGCTTTGCGTGCAGTCTGCATCCTGCTATCGAGTTTGGCAGTCAGAGGACTTGCGAGTGCAGCGAATAGCAATCGGTGAACCTGAATTCATCAGATTGCCGACATATTGGCACTGCGTGTTACATAAGCTGGGGACTGATTGGGACGGGACTCCAGAACTGGGGTTTCCAAACGGTATGGCTTAAGGGCAGGATTAGGTGTCTGTCTACCTCTCGAGGGCCAAAAATAGACAAGTAAATATAAATGAGAAAACAAAACACCGAATAATTCGACCTTGATACACATTTAAATTTAGAAACTTAAAGTGTATAACCAAGTTATCAAAAAAATACTCTAAGATGTATTAATAGAAAAATTATTTTGTTTTTTTAATAAATTGCGTCTTCCCCGAGGAATTCCGATGACGCCCCCCCCCCCCCCCCCCCCCCTATCCCCCGCTCTCCGCCGCGCCCCCGACGGCACGAAGCGACGCGAGGTGTCATCCACGAGAGAGGCAACACGGACCAGACTCTCGACCGACCGCTGTGTTCGCCCCCGCAGCGGTCTTCCTGTGTTTCTTACATCTCTCCTCATCCCCCTCCCCCTTTCCCCATCGCCTTCCCAAGTCGAGCTCTGAGCGGCTAACAGCCCCAGTAAATCTGTCGTTGCAAGTCGAAAGCTGTGTCGTCTGTTTCGTCCTCTTGTGTGTTTCTTTCGTTTTAAGTCAATGTAGATCACCAACACGCTCAAGTCTTTAATTATCACCACTGAGAGCTTCGTGTCATGTTTTGTCCTGCTGGCAAGCAACTGAGTCCCTCGGAGTTTGACCCTTCAACCTTCTTCCGTGCTGCCGTCTTCATCTCAAAGATGAGCTTTCTTTGCCTTCATCTTCGGGCTCTGGGTGTCTGCGTAGGAAAGAACATTAGTCATCCATCCGTTCATCGCCTGCTGAGATTTGAGCCCTCCAGCTGGCCGTCAAGTTACAGGGTCATGCAGATCACACGAAAAGAACGTTCCCGTGAAATCCTCGTGATGAACGCCGAGCTCCGTCCTCTCATGACCGGCTGCTTCGGCGTGAACTACAACACTCACCCGGCATTCGTCTTCCTGCGAAATTCTTCGGAGCGCCTCCTCGAGTCGTCGTGGCGACGTGTGCTGCACGGCGTCCTGATGAGCGTCTCATCCCGACGGGCTGTGGCCCTGAAACCCCCAATCAATCGATCGGACTCCAACCTCTCAACCGAGGCCACCATCCTTTTGTCGAAGGGACCCAAATTTGCGCCCCCCGCCCCGTCGTCGAGTGTCGACCAACTGGCCTCCGTGTACGAGATTGCGGCGAGGATCACGGAGCCCGGCCGACGGAACGTTGTTGCGGCGGCGACGGGAGTCACCTGCCACCACGGTGCCGCGACAACACCAGCTGGGTCGGAGTTGTCACGCGTGGTAAGCGAGCTCCGCCAGTCAGACCTTGTGCTGCTCGAGGCAGACAAGGAGGGTCGATTCGTGGTAATCGATCGGGGCGACTTCTCCAAGAAAGCGGACGCGGCCCTGAAAAATAACTTTGTTCCCCTCAAGAAGCGTCCGTCGGGGGCCCTTCGCTCTGAGGCAGAGTCTCTCTGCTCCTCTTTAAACCTCCCCTCCCTAAACAATTTGATCTCTTCTCCCTCCAAACAGTATCTGACTATCTTCTTCTCGGCGAAGACGCACAAGCCAGACATTCCCCTTCGCAGCATCGTCTCCCAGAGGGGATGCTGGCAGAAGCCGCTCGCCCTCTACCTTCAAAGGCATCTCTCCTCTATTGATCTTCTTCACCCCTACCGCGTGAGAGACTCTCTTGAGGTGATTGATTTCCTTAGAACGAAGCATGCCCATCATGACCTCAACCTGTTCTCTCTGGACAGTGAGGACATGTACTACAACCTCGACTTAAAAATTCTTTTAAACTCCGTGTCTGAGGGGATTGAGATACATGGGGTGACGAGGTTTCAGAACGCGTCCGGAATACCCACCGGAGGCTTTCTCGACCTACTACGGCTCTAGCTGAGATCCTCCCTCGTAGAGTACGAGGGGGAGATCTTCATCCAGAGGTCGGGGGTGTGCATTGGCTCCTGCATCGCACCGACACTTAGTGAGATCTTTCTATTCTTCGTGGATCAAGCGGTGCGGGAGGATCTTGTTCGCTCCGGTCCTGGATGCAGGATATTCAGGTTCGTGGACGATTACCTCGTCTTTCACCCGTCATCCACCTCGGACGTCTCTGTCCCGCACGCCTTCACTGCCAACGCTAGGGGTCTCTCCTTCACAAAGAAAATCCTAGCCAGGAGGGGCTCCAATTTCTGGATCTCCGCCTCACACCTTCCTCCCACGGCCTATGCTGGTCCTTTCAACAGCGCTCTCAAAACCCTGTCCTTCCTTTCACTAGCCATCATTCGAAAACAGTAAAATCCGGCATCCTCAAATCTCTTCTCTCCTCCTCCTGTAAAAAGTCCTGTCCCCACCTTACCAAGGAGAGTCTCTCGCGCCAAACGGCTAGGCTTCAGGGGGCAGGCTACCCCGCGGGTCTGATTGAAAACAACATCAAAAAGTTGATCGTGCAGACCGGGAGCCACCCCCGCAATTCCCCACCCAGATCTTTCTCCTCCCGCCCTGCATGCATTCCCTACGTGCACAGTGCGCTTGCACGCAAATTCGACACCAGGGTTCTTTTCACCTGCAAATTCAAATTGGGTGGAATGTGCAAGCGCGTCAACAATCCGGAACCTCCGCCCTCCTGCACTAAAAAAACACGCCCAGTGCTTCCGATCCTGCGCGCGAGAGAAAGTGTACAAAATTCCTCTTTCGTGCGGAGCGGAGTACATCGGTCAAACCGGCCGATGTATCAACGACCGTCTCCGTGAACACGCGAGGGAGATCACGAGCCCGCCCGAGGATTCCGTGCATGCGGTTGTTGTCCACGCAAAAAACTGCCCCTCTTGTACACCCCTTTTCACCCAAACAAAAATCATAGGGGGACACCGATCTCGATTCGGAAGAGAAATAACAGAATCCGTAAAAATCAAGTCGGCGACAACAAACCTCTCCAGCCCATCCCTTTCACTATCGCAGAGATAGATTCGCTTCCTGCGAGGCTGGGGAGTCCCGTACCCCCGGCGGCACTAGAGCTTAAAGGTTTGGAAAAACAAAAACAACCCCGGAAAGCCGCTTTATGTTCTTACTTCTTTTCGCCTTCTGTTCTCGCTTGACCCTCTGGTCTGTCTTGCGTCTTCCCCAAGGAATTCTGATGACGCCCCCCCCCCCCCTTCCCCCGCTCTCCGCCGCGCCCCCGACGGCACGAAGCTAGGCAAGGTGTCATCCACGAGAGAGGCAACACGAACCAGACTCTCGACCGCCCGCTGTGTTCGCCCCCGCAGCGGTCTTCCTGTGTTTCTTACATATCCCCTCATCCCCCTCCCCCCTTTCCCCATAGCCTCCCCAAGTCGAGCTCTGAGCGGCTAACCGCCCCAGTAAATCTGTCGTTGCAAATCGAAAGCTGTGTCGTCTGTTTCGTCCTCTTGTGTGTTTCTTTCGTTTTAAGTCAATGTAGATCACCAACACGCTCAAGTTTTTAATTTAATAATAACAAGACTTGAGAGTAATGCAGTTCAAGATATAGCATAATTTAATATTTACCTAATTATATCATTTTGCAATATTCGTAGCCCACAAAAAACTTACCGGGCATAAATCAAAGCGCATAGGAACGTTCGCCAATTCGCAGAGGGCCGAATACTCATAAGAATAGATCGATATATGATGACAATACGCGATACTTATGACACAGGACACAGGGCACATTATACATTGGAACGCATAATAATTTTAACTTAGTTACACAGACATGAAACGGGGTACCAAGAGGGGAGATGCCGGTGATAACGATGTGAAATAAATATAGCCACAAAACGACGAGAGGAATAAGAACCAGAACGGATACGAAACATGTGGTGAGCGTCGAGGGGATGTTTATTTACTGGCGCTTATTTTTGCGCCAGCGGGCCTACTGGAAAAGGGACGTGGGCCGGGCATCGCTGCAACCACGGCGGCCAGCCGCGGGCCGGTGGGAAGGCCTCCGCGGGTCAGATCTGGCCCCCGGGCCGGATTTGGAGACCCTTGCTCTAAAATAACAAGATGATGCTACAGCAAGATTTTGAGATCTCGTATTAACGAGCTCTCACTTAACTTTCACAACAAGGTGGCTGCAAGCGCATCACCGAAACACATAATGGGCGTTCAAGGAACTAATGAGCTCTTAACTTTAATATATTAGTAGTACCACTCACTCTATTCTTCTTTCTTGGAGAAAAAATACAGTTCCAACGTCATAAAGAAACAGCAGTTTTATTTCACACAAGACCTCCTCCCTACACCACGAAACTCGTACCGAGGCGACGTACCCATACCGTTAGCATCTTTCAAGGTGGCGTCCGCTACCCAGCGTAGGCAGCCAAATCTAGCTTCCCCCCCCCCCCCCCTTCTATTGTTGTGAGAGTTTGTGAGAAGGGTCTCTAAGTGCCAGTGTTAACCTTCGGTGCCTGGGGGTTTGGTTTTAACCTGGATTTTGTGGGCCTCAAATCGCGAAGAAAGGCCAGAGCTCTTCTTTACTTTTGGTTGTTCAGTTTGTACCTGACAGCTTTGTCCCTAATTTGTCAAACAACTGCCAGAATTTGGTTTAACCGTTGGCTGTTCGCTTGGTACGTGGCATCTTTAGCCTATGCCTAACACATGGGCAATTATGGGACAAACCAGAAAAAGGTAATAGAGAAGCCAAGGAAAATTACTACGGCACTGCCTAAGGATTTGAAGCAAAAGCTCATTGAACCAGAGTCAGGGCCCTAGGACTGTCAAAGTCGGGCAAGGTTCGGCGCTCCTCTGGTGCGCAGCGTGCGGTAGAAAGGCGCAATTAAGATTAAATGGCTTCAAAGATTTCGCGTCTACACGTTTTAACTTGCCGAACAAATAGGCTGAACTTTTTCTAATTTTTGTTTGCGTTAGAAATACTGCGAAATATCCGGCATTTGTAATTACAATTGAAGTAATTAATATTTGCAAGCAGAAATATCCCCATACTTTATTAAGAAACAATATTTTCATAGCATAGAACAAGCTGGTACCAAGCATCATGTAATATAAATGTTTTTTTTTTGTTATCATAAAATAATTTGCAATTATTAGTCCTTAAAAAAAGAAACAACAAAATGGATTTGCGGAGCTGAAGCAAAAGCTTCGAACCTTGCGAAATAATTTAAAAAAAAGTCCTTTGGTTTCATTAGGGCCTAGTTATATTATCTGCACGACTTTAGACAGGTTCTATGCGTCGAAAAAATGGTGTTGATTTTGAGTTGCTTCTCAACATAAATATAATTAGTGGAGCTCAACAATCTTCTTTTTTTCAATTACAGGGAAATATTTTTTTGGCACTAATTAAGCTGTTCAACATTTGAAGCTATACAAGGGGGGGGGGGGGGGGGTATGAGTGGACCATATCTGCACGTTTGCCATACTCATTTTGATTCATTCATTTTTGTGCGAATGTTTGCCATCCTACAGTAACTAATCTTTCGGGATTCGACGATTACGTACATGTTTTGTGTTTCCAGGGTTGCTTTACTACAGGAACCGCACCAGGATTTGTTTCGGTGACAGAATTCAAGAAATTGGATGAAAACAGCTACCAGGAGTTTCCGGTGGAGAACGTGAAAGACGAAGTGGCTGTGCTGGGTTACTCAACCGGGACAACGGGTATCCCGAAGGGCATTGAACTTACGCATATGAGCCTGATGCCCAGTTTACCTCGCCCCGGGTTGGTTCTATACTTTATTTCGCCTGAAGTGTAGACGCGGCCGACGCTACGATCTTATATGACCAATCGGACATGGTCAAAAAAGCACCATGATGGTGTTCGTTACGTTCATGTACGTGCTACTATCACTGAATCGATCATAAACAGAAAAGGCCCAGTGACGCGATTTTTTAATATTTGATTGGCCCGATGACCTCGTAGCATATGTTCTGTCTTGACTCAATCTGAAACCAAGTTTAGAACGTTCGCCTATACGTTCTGGGCAAAGTTTACATGTTGGGATAACTCCATCAGTCATCGACGGATTTCTGAAATTTCTGAAGCCGATGTTGTTGCTGAAATTGCTTGCAAATCAGAGAATCGTGTAATACCAACATAACATCTCAGAATGTGTCACCAGCATTGAGAGTCGCTCGGTGAAGGAAGAATTATTTTGAGGATAAAATTTCTCGATAGTATTTGTAACCATAAACTATTAATAAATATGAGTATGTTTTTACAGGAACCGTTTTATGTTTCAGGAAGAGCGTACCACCCAGCTAAATTCTGACCTCATGGCGCATTGATCAGATCGTTCTTATTCTTTTTCTCGAAAACTATCGAAGAATGAAACAGACTGCCTAACGATTTATTTTTGACAAATTGTTTGAAGTTTTTTTTTAGGTTGTTTTTTTATTTTTTTTAGGTTGCTTGATAAAAAGGGTGTTTTTTATATTCCAGTTGTTTTCGATTGTGTTTTTTATATTTTTAGATGTTTGATAGATAATCACCTTCTTATATTAGATGACCTAATAGGCAATATATTTCTTTATTACAGTAATGCTTTTACAAATACATGGCTTACACTGACGTCCCATCGCACTTTTGACCACCATGTTAGAGGAGGAGAGGGAAGCTGCTTTTATATGAATTTTGAGTGACCAGTTAATCTTCCATATTCTTATGGGAGGAGAATAGCGACGTCTGTGCAAATAGTGGAGCCACCAAACAAGATCCTGAAAGAGGGGAGCTTCTTCGTTCTTTCGTCTCTGCTAGTCATCGGAGCGCTGTTTGAATGACGTCACGTGCAAGTCATGTACACATATATCTAGATTAGATTTATTTTTTATGTATTTTGGTTATATAGAAGCGAGCTTTTATGAATGCGTCTTTGTAATAACCACTTCCCTGCGATATTCTGTCGCAGGTTAAGAGGACAAGCTCCTACCAAAAAGTCCTTCACTCTATCCACTCTTGCGAGCGCACGCTGGAGACAAGGCGAGACGGAAGGCGAATCCAGTCGCCTTCTCTCCTGTGGACGCTCTGCTCAAGAAAACAAGAGATAGGTTTCCCGGGAGGGTCTTGTCCTCCTTTTCCTAACCTGAACAGAGTTCTAGAGCCTCAGAGCGAGGCAGGTTTCTTTCTAAAAACTTAAATAGTGGCATAGCCGAGATGGCCTTCATTACAAAAGCCTGTGTGCTTACCGACAAGCACACCTGCTGCCCAATCTAAACTCTAGATCAAAAGAAGCGCCCCAAACCTACTACTATTTGTGTGCTGTTTTGTTTTTATGTTCCTCAACGTGATTGCGCCGACAAATGGTGTAAAGTCCCTTCTACTTCGTGGAAGTTTTTTTTTTGCTAACGCTTTTCAGACTGATATGTTGTCTCCAGGATGTGCAAACGTCTGTTTTTTACTATAGTGCCAATTCTTTTTGTGCTTACAATTGCATAGTAGTAGATCCTTTTCAAGAGTGCGTGCCACCGCTTGTGCGCTGCTTTTAGCGCATGTACTCTGAGCTTCAATTGGGCACGAGCGTTGTTTGTGTCAGCGCTCGGCGAGGACTGAGATTCAATCCCACGCATTATGTCTCCAAGACATGTCGACCACCAATGTTGCTCGATTAACCTTTGAAAGGACTATATTATATCCCGTTTGAAATGTACGTTTGGAGTACATTGAAAGGATTACAGTAATAGTAGTCGTCTTGCAAAAACAATTATTGAGACTTCTCTTTTTGACATTTTAAGGCTCCATAACCTCTACAATGATCATGATATTGCGGTTTTCCGGGTGCCTATTACGTCGTCTGCTTGGTTTCGGTCTTCTCTGCGAGCATGGACATCTGGAACGACGATTGTTCTTTTACCGAGAGCAGCCAGCTCAACAGAAATCCTAGACGCAATTTCGAAGTACAAGGTATGTTATGCTCATCATGCCCATTGTTATTATGTTCATTAAACATGGTTACAGGATCACATTCCGACTCTGCGGGCCTCTCGATTTCTCTTTCATATCGTTAAAGGGTTTTGTAATGCAGAAATGTTGGTATGGACCATTTGTCAAACGTGTATGATATTGTGCGACATAGCGCAATTTGTAGGAGAAGAGCAAAAGTAAACTCACTCACACTAAAAATACACGCACACAAAAAAAAATGGTCACTCACGTCGTGCTGAATTACAACTTAGTTTGCATTTTCGTCTTCTTTCTTTTTCTTTTACCCGTATTAAAACTATCATATCTCACTTAGTTCTCTTTTGTCCAAAACAAATAGCAATGTCTATCACACACTACCTTCGAGAGCCAAGATTTAACAACTCTTTTTCAGTAAGCGTTATGGATGGACTACTAACACAAGTTTCACTCCCTTTTATGATGTTAGCGGCCTCTATTATCCGCAATGCACCCACAGTCACGGCAGGGAATGCCCAAAAGTCCTGAGTTTGCTATTTGAGTGTTGTTGTTATGTTCCCTTAGTCTGTCATTTTTTCATCTTCCAGTTTGTCCTATGTACAGTTTGCCGCATGAAAAGGGAAAGGAATAAATCACTCCTTCTGAGCAAGGTATGTATGGGGCTCTATGCTTTTTAGTGCAGCCAGTATTAGTTTTCGGTATGGCGTTCACTTTTTTCATATGCCTGAGCGTTTGATGGGGGCGGAAAAGACTACATCGATATTTGCGCGATTCGCAATCTTCTTCAGGTTATGAGAAATGTTATGAATGTAGTTGATGACTATCAGTCTTTGGCTAGTGTATCTGTCACGTGATTTGCGGGATGTGATTTCACCTTTTTTAATCTGTTTAAGGAGACTTTCGGTGACAGAAGTTAATAGATGTGAAGGATATCCCGCACTTAGTATCCTAGATACTTGTCCTGCGAAGCTTGTTAGGCCTGAATGCGGGCAGGACTTTAAAATAGAGTTTTTTAAGCACTAATTGACTATGACTCTCTTTACCAATTTAGAATGCGCCGAATTATAATTAAGGAGGGGCTTTTTCCGTCTCGGTTCATACGACCAACAGACATGACGGGGCTGAAGAGACAATCTTAGGTACAGAAATCTTAAGGATCCTAGGTCTGGAAGCTGGTGTGTAATCTCCAAAGGGTTTAAACATGTTTTCAACTTGACGATCTCATTGGCACATGAATCGGGAGGTCTTTTTCGTTGGTGTCCAGGAGTATAAAATAGTCATCAACGTAGCGAAACACCTTTACCACAGTCAAAGAATCTAAGCTCTTTAAAGTGGTCTGTCGTGGTATGCTAGGAATAAATCACTGAGAATAAGCGCAACCCAGGGTCCGATGCAGACTCCCATTTTATGAAGGCAGGTGTTAACGTTCCAAGACGCAAAGGTAGACCTGAGGTAAAACCTGAGCAAGTCAAGAAAGTTGCTTTGGAAAAGTTCTGAGGCATTCTGGAAAGCTATGGCACCATACGAGTCAATGCTGTCTTTAATGCACTCTGAAAGGTGTACCTGAGGTAAAGCCTAGGATAGGTCCTTGATGACAATCGAGAAAGCCTGGTATTGGTTGGCACTGTGTTCTTGTAGGAAGCAGATGACTTCATGAGTTTTTTACCAAAAAGGGGCCATTATCTGTTAATAAATTAAGTCTCATTTGTAAAGATATAGCCATAGATTTTTGCTAGGTGTCTCTTTCTGACCCAATAACTCGCAAGGGACACCCAACCTTTTGCGTCTTGGCGCTGAAAAATAGTTCTAAGCTAAGGTGTTTGCTTTTTTCAAAATAGGGGCGCGGCTTGTTTATATTTAGGTCCTGTAGGAGCCTTTGAGCTTCACATTTTACTTTTGCTAATGAGATGTCGTCGTGACGTTGGTAAACAGATTGAATAGCTAAAAAGGTTTTTACCTCGAACTCCTCTTTGGGCATGACAACGAAACTGCCTTCCTTGTCTGATGGTATTATGTTTAAAGAATTCTCCTTCAAGTAAGTTTCAACCTTTTTGATTGGCAGATGACTTACAGAAGGTTTATATCATGATAGAATATCTACGCCTTCTGAAGTGCATCTTTCACACTCAGCTAAGGAAGCCCTTCTCGACACTTGCCTTACTAGGAACAGTAGCTCAGGTGCCGATTTTCTGGGTTCTACGGCGAACTTGAGCCTCATGCTGAGAACGTGCTGCACTTGTTGCTGCAACTAATTAATTAATTAGTTACCTAATTAGGTAATTAGCAAAAGTAAAATGTGAAGCTAAAAGGCTCTTTCAGGACTTAATTAAAAATAGCCTTGCCCCTATTTTTTTAAAAAAAGCAAATACCTTAGCTTAGAAATATTTTTCAGCGCCATGACGCTCAAGGTTGGGTGTCCCTTGCGAGTTATTGTATCAGAAAGAGACAGCTGGCAAAAATCTTTGGCTATATTTTTCCAAAGAAGACTAAATTTATTAACAGTTGATGACCCTTTTTGGTAAAAAGACTCATATGAAGTCATCAGCTTCCGACAAGAACACAGTGCCAACCAATACCAGGCTTTCTCGATTGAAATCAAGGACCTATACTATGCTTTACCACAGGTACTCCTCTTAGAGTGCATTGAAGACAGCATTGACTGGTATGGTGCCATAGCTTTCCAGAATGCCTCAAAACTTTCCCAAAGCAACTTTCTTGACTCGCCCAGGTTTTACCTCAGGTCTACCTTTGCGCCTTAGAAAGGTAACACATACCTTCAAAAAAGCGAGTCTGCATCGGATCCTGCATTGCGCCTATTCTCAGTGATTTATTCCTAGCATACCACGACAGCCTGCTTCAAAAGAGCTTAGATTCCTCGTCTGTGGTAAAGGTGTTTCGCTACGTTGATGACTATTTGATACTCCTCTACACCAACAAAAAGACCTCTCGATTTATTTGCCCAATGTTCTCGTCAAGTTTAAACAATGTTTAAATCCTTTGGAGATTTCACACGAGCTTCCAGAGCTAGGATCCTTAAGATTTCTGGACATAAGATTGTCTCTTCAACCCCGTCATGTCTGTTGGTCGTATGAGCCGAGACGGAAAAAAACCACTCCTTAATTATAAATCTGTACATTCTAAATTGGCTAAGAGAGGCGTAGTCAATTAGTGCTTAAAAAACTATATTGTCAAGTCCTGCCCGCATTCAGACCTAACAATCTTCACAAGACAAGTATCTAGGATACTAAGTGCGGGATATACTTCACATCTATTAACTTCAGTCGCCGAAAGTCTCCTTAAACAGAGTTAAAAAGGTGAAATCACATCCCACAAGTCGCGTGACAGATACAGTAACCAAAGACCGGTAGACATCCCCTACATTCATAACATTTCTCATAACCTGAACAAGATTGGGGATCGCGCAAATATCGATGTCGTCTCTTCCGCCTTATCAAACACTCAGGCCTATGTGAAAACGTTAACGCCATACCAAATAATTATGCCGGCTACACTAAAAAGCATAGCAGTCCATGCATACCTTGCTCAGAAGGAGTTATTTATTCCTTCCCCCTTTCACGCGGCAAGCAGTACATAGGACAAACTGGAGTATGTATAAATGACAGATTAAGGGAACATAACAACAACACCCAAATAGCAAACTCAGGACTTTTGGGCATTCACTGTCGTGACTGTGGGTACACTGCGGAATTAAAAAATAGCACCGTTATTGGAAAGAACTATCACCAATTAACGCGTGAGATAATAGAGGCAGCTAACATCATGAAAAGGAGTGACAATTTTGTCAGTATTCCATCCATTACGTTTACAGAAAAATAATTGTTATATCTTGACTCTCGAAGGTAATGTGTAATATACATTGCAATTGTTTTCTTACAGAAGAGAACGAAGTGAGATATGATAATTTTAATACGGGTAAAAGAAAAAGAAAGAAGACGCAAATGCAAACTGAGTTGTAAGTTAGCGCGACGTGAGTGACCGTTTTTCTGGTGTGCGTTTATCTTTAGTGTGAGTGAGTTTACTTTTGCGCTTTTCTTAAAATATTGTCACGAATGACAATTGATGAGGCGATAATAACTGAAGAAACTAAACGTTTAATGGGGCGAACCTGTGCCCAAAACAAAAGGAAACAGAAGAAAGCAGAGTGTCGCGGGCGTTGAAGTCGGCGTAACAGCAGAGTCGAACGCTGGGGCGAAAACTGACTGCGGATCGCCATGCGGAGCCCCTTATGTACAGGCGTTGGCTTCTGGAACAATCGGCCTAGAAGGTTCGGCGACGAGAACATTCGCGCCTCGAACAAGCAACAGATTCTCGAATTTACCAGAACGTCACATTATAGTCAACAAAAATGCGTTCCCGTGACCATGAATCAAACCCTGGCTTTCTGCCTGGAAGGAGAGCGCGATAACCGTTAGGCCACGGCCGCGCTGCCCACTTGGCCAGCTGCGCGCGCGGCATTACTCCCCCCCTTAAAAATTGCATTGCCCCGATGCACCACTAAACAAAACAATGCAAATAAAAACAAGTGTAAACTAAAGAGTCATTTTGAAGACATAAGGTCCATAGTCATATCGAGTGTAGTACGGCTTCCAGCGCACGACGTGGACGACTTCAGGTCGCGGTGGGCGGCGTGATGATGTTCTTGTTCCCTCTGGCATCACTTCCTAGTATGGTCCAAAGTACCGTTTAAGCAGTTTCTCAGTGAGGCCGCGGCGACGGAAGGGCGTCCACACCCACACCCTACCTTCGGGCTGGAAGTGCACGTCCCTGCGACGAAGGTTGTAGCGGCCCGCGTCGGTACGTTGCTGGTCTTGTATCTGGAGTCACGCGAGCTGGCCGACTTCTTCGGCCCGTTGAG
Source organism: Ixodes persulcatus (assembly GCA_013358835.2). Lineage (NCBI taxonomy): Eukaryota > Metazoa > Arthropoda > Arachnida > Ixodida > Ixodidae > Ixodes > Ixodes persulcatus. Next base: position 16,127 of record JABSTQ010008516.1, on the reverse strand, counting down.
CAACCACCTGGGCGTCGTTGCTCTTATTGTCCGATGGCTCATGGGGCAGCATGGCGTCCAGCATGGTATTTACCTTCGAACCATGTACCAGCTGGAAAAGTGTGAAGCCAGTGGTCTCTTGAACCGCCGTATTGTAGGCGAAAGTTATGTAGGGTAATACCTCGTCCCACGTCTTGTGCTCTACTTCGACGTACATAGAGATCATGTCGGCGATTGTCTTGTTGAGTCGCTCCGTCAGCCCGTTCGTCTGCGGGTGATACGCAGTGGTACGACGGTGGTTGGTATAACTGAGCCGGAGGATTTCTTGGGTCAGCTGTGCCATGAACGATGATCCGCGATTTGCAATCAGAACTTTGGGAGCGCCGTGCCGGAGGATAATGAACTCGATGAAAAACTTGGCGACTTCAACAGCAGTCCCTGAAGGAAGGGCTTTCGTTTCTGCATACCGCGTGAGATAATCTGTGGCGACTATTATCCAGCGGTTTTCCAGGGTCGACGGCGGAAAAGGACCAAGTAGATCCATTCCGATCTGCTGGAACGGTACAGTGGTGGAGGAATTGGCTGCAGGAGACCTACAGGCATCGTCGGCGGTTTCTTGCGTCGCTGGCACTCGTGACCGGATTAGATGTAAAGGTGGACAGTTTTGGGGAGCTTGGGCCAGTAATACATTGCGCGAATAAGGGCCAGCTACCGACTGTAACCAAGGTGTCGGGACGTCGGGTCGTCGTGGCAGGCTTGAAAGATCATTTCTCGAACTTCGGTCGGGATTACCAGCAGCCACGGCGAGTTGTTGTCCCCGAAGTTCTCTTTGTAGAGTACACCTTGTCGAATGGCAAAGGTCGGTAGGACTCGTGAGAAAACACGGGGCACGGAACTCCCGCGCCCTTCCAGGTGCTCAATTAATGCGCGCTGCTCAGGATTGTCTCGTTGACGTCATGCCAGGTCGTCGGTGGTCACTGCACCCAGGAAGCACTCGTCGTCATATTCGGCGCTGCTGCCGGAAGGTGTCTCGACAGGGGCCCTGCACAGGCAGTCGGCGTCGCTGTGTTTGCGGCCTGACTTGTACACTACAGTCATGTTGAACTCGTGTAATCGGAGACTCCATCGAGCGAGGCGTCCTGAAGGGTCCTTGAGATTCGCAAGCCAGTAGAGCGTGTGATGGTCTGTGACTACGCGCAACGGTCTCCCGTAGAAGTACGGACGGAACTTCGTGATTGCCCAGACGACCGCGAGACATTCTTTTTCAGTCGCTGAGTAATTTCTCTTGATTTGGACTGCGTCCGACTTGCGTAGGCGATGACTCGCTCGGTGCCTTCTTGCACTTAAACTAGTACAGCTCCAAGTCCTGCATTACTAGCGTCTGTGTGAATCTCCGTTTCCGCATCCTGATCAAAGCGTCCAAAGACAGGAGGAGTCTGGAGTCTTCGCTTCAGTTCGTAGAATGCTTGCTGCTGCTCCTCGGCCCATGGCCTAGGAACTTCAGTTCGTCATAGGCGAACCGGCACTTTGACGGCTTGAGGGTGAGACCGGCGGTCTGTATGGCTTGGAGAACGGCGCGGAGTCGTCGCAAGTGCTCGTAGAAGTCAGTTGAAATTACTATGACGTCGTCGAGGTAGACGAGACAGCTCTGCCACTTCATCCCTGCGAGTACTGTGTCCATGACACGCTGGAAAGTTGGTGGCACCGTGCATAGTCCGAAGGGCATCACATTAAACTCGTACAGTCCATCCGGCGTGCCGAAGGCAGTCTTCTCTCGGTCCCGTTCGTCGGCTTATATCTGCCAGTAGCCGCTCTTCAGGTCCATCGATGAGAAATATCGAGAGTGGCGCAGCCGGTCTGGAGTGTCGTCTATGCGGGGGAGTGGGTAAACGTCTTTCTTAGTCACCGCGTTCAGCTGCCGGTAGTGCACACTTAACATAAGCCTTCCGTCCTTCTTCTTAACCACCATGACTGGAGAGGCCCACAGACTGCTTGAAGGTTGAATTATGTCGTCGTTCAGCATCTCTTGAACTTGTTCCTGGATCACCTCCCTTTCTTTAGCGGAGACTCTTTACGGCGATCGATGCACAGGGCGCGCGTCGTCATCGGTAAGGATGCGGTGCTTCGCAACGGCGGTTTGGCCCACCTTCGAAGACGTCTCAAAGCAGTCGCGGTATTCGGCGAGGAGTTTAATTAGCTGTCGTCGTTTCGGATTTGGAAGCTTAGGGTCGATATCGACCTGCGCTGGCGACGTATGGTCTTGCTCGGGTGGAGGGGACTCTTAAGTAATTGCGGCGATTTGAGCGGAGTTCTGGAGTTCCTCGATGTGGCCCGCGGCTGCACGTTTCGTGAGGAGTGGCGTTTCATTCCGGAAGTTTGTCACGAGGACCTAAGTCTGCCCATCCTGACGTTCAACTAGACCTCTTGCGATGCCTATTCCTCTTCCCAGGAGCATTTGGAGGCTTTCCTCCAGAAGACCTTCGGCGCTGGAAGCTTCATCGATCCCGACGAGTACGAAAACACTCGACCGTGGTGGTAAGTTTACGTGGTTTGCGAGGAATCGGACCGCGGATGACGTCGCTTTGTGTTCCTCTGGTGGTGGAGCAGGCTTCCGTAGCGTCTGCCTGTTTGTTCCCAGGTCGATGACGGCGCTATACTCGCAGAGAAGATTCATTCCGAGGGTAACGTCCCTCCCGCGGTCTTTCAGAACGACGAACTTGTCAGGGCACGTCTAACCGTGGATTTCAACTAGAGCAGTGCACCTTCCGAAAGGCGTAATGAGGTGTCCTCTAGCAGTTCGTATCTGCGCTCCCCCCCCCCCTCCCCCACGGCGTCGTCACTTTTCGAAGGCGGCGAGTGAGCCTCCCACTCAAGACTGAGTAGTCTGCTGCGGTGTCCACGAGTGCCGATGCGTTGTGGCCGTCGATAATAACGTTTAGATTGTTGGACACCGATGCAGGGGCGTTGGTGCGATGCGGGGCGTCGGGAGAGTGGGAGCGCTCCCGCGTTCTTGGAGGCCATTTTCTTCGGTCGTTTTCAGCAACGTCACCTCCAGGCGTTGCCGCACTTAGTTTTCCCGGCGCCGCAGGGGAGACAAACTCTCTCGGCGTGGTCGCGGCGATGGGAACACGGAAAGTCGTTGCGATGGGGACGCGGAAAGTCGTTGCGGCGGAGAGACGGCACAGGAGAGGGCGATCGTCGGAGGTACTCCTCGATGTCGCGAGGGCGTTCGCCGTACCTGGGGCGTGGGTCGTTCGGGTGGAACCCATGCAGCCCCAGTTGTCGGTAGGGGCATCGACGGTAAATATGGTTGGCTTCACCGCTGTGGTAGCAGATGGGTTGTCGATCCACTGTTCTCCACACGTCGGTTTTCCTTGGCGCCGGTTAGTCTCGGCGGTCGAACTGAAGTTCTTCGTCATTGCGTCGGCGGTACGCCTGCACTGGCGAGTCTCGTCGTGGCGCCACCGGGTGATGTTGAGCAGCTGGCGGCAGTCGTCGGGCCACTGCGGCGTAGGTCAGCGTCGGCTCATCGGCTGCGGCCACGGTGACGGGGGTATCCGTCTGGAACGCTCGCTGAACCTCGTCCCGAACAACATTGGCAATGTTGATTGAGGCCGAGCGCTCAGCAGTCGCCAGAAGCTTCTTAAGCTTCTCCCGGACGATGTCGCGAATAAGTCCACGAATTCCCGGGGTGTTGTGGGCAAGGTCGCAAGGGGACTGCGAAACCGCGCTGACGCCGTGTAGTCTCTGGTAGTGGCTGGCTCGGGCTTGCAGAGCACGCTCGATATTCGTGGCTTCCGTGACGAATCCTTGAACGGACATCGGTGGGTTGCGTACGAGTCCACCGAAGATGTCGTCCTTCATGCCGCGCATCAGAATGCGCAGCTTCTTTTCGTCGGTGGCCTGAGGGTCGGCGCGGGAGCTCAGGGGCACGAAACTCGTGACGCTCTCTTTTGGGCGCTGGGTCCTGGATCGCAGCAGATTTTCGAACCTCTCTCTTCGGTGTTCATTGGCGAACGTACGCGTCAGCTCGTTCTTGCAAATCTCCCATGAAGTCAAGGAAGCCTCGAGGTTTTCGAACCAGCGCCTTGCAGTTCCTTCAAGTGAGAAATAGAGGTTTTGCAGGCGCTTTTCGTCACTCCAACCGTTGTGGCGACCCACGCGCTCGTAGTGGTTGATCCAGTCTTCGACGTCCTCGTAGATCCCGCCGAGGAAGGGAGAAGGCGTCCGCGGAGCGACGGGGCCGGACGACGACGGGCGGGGTGGTCATCGTCGCGATCTTTTTCTTCGGCTTCTGCAGCAGGGGTCCGGATTCCGGGACCGGGAGTAAGATTTTGGTACGGCGGCTTGCTCGGGCATCGGCGTCTTCTGCGAAGGGTAGCCTTCCGGGGCTGAGCACCTCACTTGGCCGGGATGTCTTCGAAGGGGTATGCTCCACGGTCATAGAATGCGATACCCCGCACCTCCCCCAAAATGTCACGAATGACAATTGATGAGGCGTTAATAACTCAAGAAACTAAACGGTTAATGGGGCGAACTTGTGCCAAGAACAAAAGGAAACAGAAGAAAGCAGAGCGTCGCGGGCGTTGAAGTCGGCGTGACAGCAGAGGCGAACACTGGAGCGAAAACTGACTGCGGATCGCCATCCCTTATGTACACGCACTGGCTTCTGGAACAATCGGCCTAGAAGGTTCGGTGACGAGAACATTCGCCGCTCGAACAAGCAACAGATTCTCAAATTTACCAGAACATCACATTATAGTCAACAAAAATGCGTACCCGCGACCAGAAATTGAACCCTGGCTTTCTGAGTGGAAGGACAGCGCGATAACCGTTAGGCCGCGGCCGCGCTGCCTACTTGGCCAGCTGCGCGCGCGGCAATATGAATATCCAACTCGCCCACGCATCCATTCTAAGATACCGCATTTGTTTATGTTCACAAGCAGATGTAATGACTGTAATATAGAATGTCGTCCTGTATTCGTTTATGTTCTGCACACATCCTATGATGTGCACACCGCCTGTAAATGATTACGTATATGTTATGTTTTATTGTCCCAGACCTGTTTGGTTCTGCAATGGAGCACCGGTAAAAATAGACGAACACAATATTCGAGTGTTAATTGTCTGGCCGTTTGTTTGCTGTTAGATCATTGTCACATAGACTTATAAGAAAACAAGAAAGAGCAGTTTATTGAGCGTTCTCCTGTCCAATGAAAGTCTGCTTAACACAACACTCGAATCAGAAGAATGTGGTCGGGCGGTCTTTCGATAAATACGTTCATGAGTTGTGACAACTCCTAATTCTGGATTTGTAAGGGCGTGCCCGTCAGGAGCACCCTGAGGAGACACGGCACAAGCATTATACATAGAAAAACTGAGGGTAAGGAGGAGGTGAGATCGCGGGGAGACGTCGAAGCGCCGAGCTCTGATTGGACGGATTAGTGGGTAGGCGCCAAGGCTAGCTGCCTTTGTGTAGGCTCACTGTTCCGACACGTTCAAACACCGACCACAGGTGACCTTCGTTCGAACGTGAGACACTGATCGAGGACCAGACGATCGCTCGTGTTCCCTCAAATCCCCACTAAACCTTCCAATCAGAGCTCGACACTTTGACGTCACGCGGCATATCATCTCCTCCGTTCTCTCAGCCTTTCTCGGTATGCGGAAAGCGAGTCGTCGTCCTCTTCTTGTGATTGAGTTGGGGTAACGTCAGAACGAAGCCGAGCTCCATTTAACTTTTATTTAACGGATAATGAGTAGACATCAATGCTAGGTGCCTTGAGGTCTACTCACTGTTTTTTATCATGAATCAGCTAATAAGAGCTTGGCGTTCCGACGTCATCACGACCCCTGAGCAAGAAGCTGACAAGCTTGCGCTCCGCATAGCTTACGGGAAATACCACAAAGAAGGCTACAGAGTACGGCGCTTATAGGTTTGAAATAACATGCTCTTGGGCCACCAAATTCGTAAATATTTAGTGTATTTTCGTAGGAATGGTTTTATATTTGATGTTTGTGTCTCAGAGAATACTCATTTGATATAACTGGGATACACCCAGCCTTTAGAACCACCATCAAAAAGGCATACCGTACTAGCTTCTACTTTATTTATTGTTTAGTGTTATATTATAAAACACTGTGCATGCAGTAACTTCAGTTCACACTGCTTCTTCTGCTATAAGAAAACTGACTTGAAGTTATGAGTTTGATTCTTTCCGCCATACCTTTGATGTTTGCGCAGGCAACAGCGGTGTTGGGGAATTCGGTCATCATGTTGGAACTCGCCAAGAAGATTCAGGAAAAATGTATTCGATTGGATTCCGTCAAGAAGATTTTTTTGGGTGGTACAAGTGCCACGCATCAGACTCTAAGAGAAATTGAACAGTCGTTTGATCTGGCTATAATCAGGAGTGTTTATGGAAGTACAGAAACTGGCGAAATTTGTGCACCCCCAATGAGTGCATCAAACTGGTACGGCATTGGATTCCCCGCTCCAATGGTACAAATTAAGGTAAGGGTGCACTATTTATTAGTAATTACAGTCATGTCTCGTCAATATGAACCCCGTTAATATGGATACCCCGCTATATGGACACCACTTTCGAGAACAAACTGGGAGAATACATGCGTTTTTGTCTAGTTTTAATAGACACCTCACATTATAAATAATATTTGGGGAAAACGGAGGTTCTCATATTAAGGAGACATCATTGTACCATTTTTACGCATAGAGTGTTTAAAATAATTTATTTTCTCTGGGAACCGGGAGGTGTTACAAATCGGAAAACGCACCGTAACATCAAAATAAAAGTGAATACAATAAGAAGAGAAACATACAATACAGTAGGAAAACACATTTCACAAATTAGTAATTAACTATGCGAAATAAACGGTATTACCAATTGCAACTATAAGTGTGGAAAGGCAATTCCACTCAACGGAGGTTTTGGGCTAAGGAGGTATTAATTATAAATGTGGTGCAAGGGGGGATACTAGCATTTAGTTGATCGAGGCGTAATGGTTCTTAAAATAAGACACTGTAAAACTAGGTTGTATATTTTTCTACGAAGGAGAGATGAGTCGATGATAGAGATGTAGCAGTATTTCGACGTTAATTGGATGCCGACAAAATCAAAGTACCTGGGTATTTATTTTGTATGGAGGTCACTATTATTAAATAATGTCGAATTAGGCTATCTACGCGAACTAACCAAACGTATCATGCTTTAGAATCAAGCAATATTTGAAGCTTGGCGTTTCTTGATGTGCTCTTACAAATTTTTTTTTTCAAGTAGTGTGAGATATATGCCGCTCATGACTTCGTCGAAATAGGCCTTGCTTCAGGTATTAATTTTATCAAGTTCGCCGAATCCTTGCTCAACGTTTAGACTATAAATATCGACGTCCAGATCATTTTACTAAACCAGTATCTGCGATAACCTATTTGAGGTCATACCTTAATTTATTGGGCTCGAAGCATCCCAATAAAACCAAACAATACATTCATCCACGAACGACGATTTTATGAAATCGGTATCAAAAATCGACTAACTCGGAATTGTGGCAGACACGAGAGGGCGCCGTAAGATCTGGAGTATAGAGAGCCGGTATTACAGAGAGTTTGCATCTGATCGATCAGGGTCACATGGTTTATGGGCCGCATTTGCAATGCGAACAGCGAGGATGTGACAAACGCGTTGGTCGTCTGCAAGCGTGTCTGGCTTTTCGCCAGCTTTCTTTCTCGCCACGCGACTAGGCAGCGCATGCGCAGATGCGACTAAGCTCCGCAGGAGGTGTCCGCCGTGAGGTTGCAGACGCTCCCCATTGTTTGAGGTGAGTCCTCTCTAAAGTCGAGGCTCTCTAAGAGAAGCCAAAGAAGTCCCTCCCGTCGTCCGACGGCGTCCTCTGGTGTCTTAGATAGTTCTAATGTAATAAAGTTTTCATACAGATTTAATAGAGAAAACGGCAGTGCGTGGAAGTAATGTTTATTTTTTTAGGGTGTTGGTAGATTTTAGCTGGAGTTGTAACCGTAAATAAACTGTTGCAGAAAGTGGTTTAGCGCCGTTCTTATTTCATCAGGTTTAGTTTGGTTTGTTGTTTTGAGGAACAGAGAAAAGGGGGGACAGCCGGGAGAGATGGTGACCCTCTCTACGGTGTGAATCCTTACCCGACTACGGAATGGGGGAAGCCGAGAGGTGGTTAATAGGTATAGGGTGGAAATCTAGATAACATCTAGGTAAAACGCGCGAACCTGTCGCAAGTATAACAATTTTTTAGGGAGCAGTCGAGTTTTGGGGCTAAACATTTTGAAACGATCGATTAAACCAGACTCTCTTTAAATAGTACAAAGGCATTCGCAAACTTTGTGGACGACTCGACTTGTTGCTACTGGAATGAGTAATCCTTGAGTCTAAGAGCAGGGTAGACTACTTGAGGCGTACCACTTTAACAAAGCCTTGCACTCTTCTTCAGTGCTCTTCGCAGTCGAATATGACGTGTTTGATATCCTCCCGTATTTTGTAATGTTGCAGGTGGAATCATTAACCCGTTGATCTTGCAACAACGACTCCTTCCACTCGTTTAAGCTTGCGGGGAATCGCAAGAGGAGGTCGTCGGTCAGTTATCTCCTGGAAGCGGGTGGCGCTTAGGGTAGAAGTCGCGTATGAGCCGTCTATCCCCGTTTTATCGTCGAAGATAGATAGTGGGTGTATCAAGCTGATTGGCCTTGAATGCTAGGGTATCAGCCTTTTTGTTCGCAGTAATTCCAGCGTGAGCAGGCAGCCACTAAAAACAAGCTGCCATCCCATCCTCTCAGCCAATGTGGCAGCTGCTACAGCTGTTGCACTTAAAGGGACCCTGAAAAAAAAAAGTTTTTTCAAAACAGCCCGGTTGGGACACGCGTGACGAAAAATGAATTTTACGAGAAAAAAAAAACATTTAGAGCAATATTGACTGCGCCGGACGCAATTTAGTCGGTAGTCGCCTCCTTTCCACTTGTTTCTCTCTCGGCATTTCGGGCGCGTGGAGGAGAGGTACACCCCGCCTCTTCGTAGTGGATTGGCTTGGCTGCTTGGCTGGCTTGGCTGCGCCCCGTACGAGAGCCATTGCTACTTCCTGTGTCTGCCGGTCGCACGTCGTACCGCGTCGTACAGCCGATTCACACGACGGACCTGAATCGCGATTTTCGTCCGCAGACTGTGTACCAAGTGACCGGCACGTCACCGATTCCTGCGATCCGCGCCTCGTCCGCGAACACGCGGACTGATAAAGTCAAGCGCCTTTTTCACTCGCGGATATTTTAGCAGGAGATTGACTTGAAAAGCGTTTAGTCTGGCAACGGTACATTGTTTTCTTTTTTTTTTTTGTTTCTGGGCGATTAAAACAAAAGTGGCGCATCGTTGTGTTTTGTGCGTTCGCTGGTTCATTTTGTCGGGCGTTTTTTGTTCCACGTGTGAAAGGAACTGCAGAAACTTTGGCTGACGCGACGCAGATTCCGGGTCCGCGTCAAAAAGCTCCCGTCAAAACTCGTATAGCACGCCGCGATAAGTCTTGCACGTCCAATCAGGATTTCACCGAGCAAGACCTCTCTTGTGGCTGTGGTGAACTTGAGTGTTGTGCACGATCGCGGAGTGCGTGAAGGCATCTCCAAACGCCCCTTCGCGAGCCCAGAACTTCGTCGCTTCTACGCGGAACCCTTCTCGAGCAGGACCATGCCTGTGTCACTCTCATGCTTTGGGCTAGTAAAGCTAGTGGCGCTTCGTGCGAAGCCTATCACGGTGTTTTGTCTCGATCTGTACGTAACAGCGGCGTACGATTCATTATCGCGGTAGCAAACGTCGGTTTCTCTCTTGGACAACGGTGCCACGGTGCGATGTTGGAGTTTCGCGGCACTGTGGGGTGCGACCAGGTTCAATCCGTCCTCGCTGGCGTCTGCTGGTCGTCTCCCTCGTGCGAATGCGCTCGGGAGACAGACGAAACGCGGACATGTCGTCACGTGATCAATCTGTCCGCGGATCAGTCCGTCGTCTGAATCGGCCATGACTAACTAACACAAGCAACAAGCCCTCTTCATGAGATCTTCACATATAAACGCGATAAAACTATAAAACCACCCGAGGACGCGAGACGCGTTGCAAGACAGCGACCATGACAGAAAAAAAAAAAAAAAAATGGCGAAGCTTTTGTTTGTTGTTTTATCCGAACGGAAGTTACTACATTTTTGAAAACCGGAGACGACGGACGAAAAAGGGGACAACACACAAAACGTCTCTAGTTACTATTGTCACGAACGGAGGTGACACGAAGACGAGCAGTGAACTGAAAAATAAAGGTTTAATGGGCGAACTTGTGCCAACCAAAAATAAGTAAGGAAAGAGCGTCGAGGCAGCAGAAAAGCAGGCGACGATTCGGCGGCGAAACAGAGCGCGAGCGAGACTGACTCGACAAGGTCGCGGGTAGCTGCTTATCTACCGTGCGTCACTATCTCGAAAGTTCGGCAAAGAAGGCTCGAGTGTCGCGCGCTTGGAGCGTGGTTGAACTGGCACTTTCGAGAACAACAAAGCAGGTGGAACGTTACGTCTGGAGTGAGAATGAATGCGAATCTTCCAGATGCCGGTGACCGAGCGTTGCTTTCTCAGCCCTGCGGGCGGCATTATCCCCCCTTTTAAAAGTGCATCGTCCCGATGCAACGTGAAAGGAAAACAGAAATGGCTAAAAAAGTTAACGGTGAAACGAAATAAACATGCAGTGTCGCAATCCTAGCGCGCGTAGAACGGCTTGAGTCGAACTACGTGGACGACTTCGGGTCGTGGCTGGCGGCGTCCTGATGGTCGGGTTCCGTCGGGCAGCACCTCGTAGTTCAAGTCCCCGAGGCGGCGGATGACCTTGTAGGGTCCGAAGTAGCGTTTTAACAGTTTCTCGCTGATGCCGCGGCGGCGAATGGGCGTCCACACCCATACCCTGTCTCCGGGCTGGAACTCCACGTCGCGGTGACGAAGGTTGTACCGGCCAGCGTCCACACGTTGCTGGTCCTTTATTCGAAGACGGGCCAGCTGGCGTACTTCTTCTGCTCGTTGGGTGACCAGCTGAGCGTCGTCGGTGCCGTCGTCCGTCGGGTCGAGGGGCAGCATGGCGTCGAGCATCGTCGTCACCTTCCTGCCGTGCACCAGCTGAAAAGGTGTAATGCCGGTAGTTTCTTGAATCGCCGTGTTGTACGCAAACGTGACGTAGGGCAACACTTCATCCCACGTCTTGTGTTCCACGTCTACGTACATCGAGATCATATCGGCGATGGTCTTGTTTAGCCGCTCCGTCAGTCCGTTGGTCTGCGGGTGGTATGCCGTGGTTCGGCGGTGGTCGGTGTGGCTCAGGCGGAGTATCTCTTGTGTCAGTTGCGCCATGAACGACGATCCTCGGTCCGTAATCAGGACTTGGGGAGCGCCGTGTCGGAGGACGATAGACTCCACGAAGAACTTGGCTACTTCCACGGCGGTCCCCGACGGGAGTGCTTTTGTCTCGGCGTACCTGGTGAGATAATCAGTTGCCACGATTATCCAACGGTTTCCCTGCGTCGATGGCGGAAAAGGTCCGAGAAGATCCATTCCAATCTGCTGGAATGGTGCAGTCGGGGGCGCGATCGGTTGCAGGAGACCTGCCGGCTTCGTCGGTGGTTTCTTGCGTCGTTGGCATTCGTGGCACGAACGGACGTAGAGGTGGACAGTCTTCGGGAGCTTGGGCCAGTAGTATTTTTCTCGGATCCGTGCAAGAGTCCTACTGTAGCCAAGGTGACCAGATGTTGGGTCGTCGTGGCAGGCTTGGAAGATCTCTTCTCGAAGACTTGCAGGGATCACCATGGAGCCACGTCGAGTTGTTGTCCCCGAAGTTCTCTTTATAGAGGATCCCTCTCCGGACGGCGAATCTTGGCAGGTCACGTGAGAAGGCTCGGGGAATCATACCCCCTTGTGTTCCACGTTGGGTGGCCAGCTGAGCGTCGTCGGTGCGAGTGGTCGATCAGTGCACGCAACTCAGGATCGTCCCGCTGGAGCGCTGCCATACCGTGAATGCTCACCGCGCCAAGAAAGTGATCGTCGTCGTCGCCGTCGTCTTTCGCACAGCCGGTAGCTGACTCGACAGGGGCTCTGGACAGACAGTCGGCGTCGCTGTGTTTTTGGCCTGACTTGTAGACCACGGTCACGTCGTACTCTTGCAGTCGTAGGCTCCACCGAGCGAGGCGTCCCGATGGGTCCTTCAGGCTCGCTAACCAACACAGCGCGTGGTGGTCGGTGACCACCCGAAATGGACTCCCGTACAAGTACGGGCGGAATTTCGTGATGGCCCAGACGACGGCCAGGCATTCTTTTTCGGTCGTCGAGTAATTGCGTTCCGCGCTCGACAGCGTCCGGCTAGCGTACGCGATCACGCGCTCCGCACCGTATTGTCGTTGGACCAGTACCGCTCCGAGTCCTGTATTACTGGCGTCCGTGTGAACTTCCGTTTCGGCTGATTGGTCGAAGTGGCCGAGAATCGGTGGTGACTGGAGCCGTCGCTTTAGTTCATCGAATGCCTGTTGTTGTTCTTCACCCCATTCGAAGTTCACGGCGTCTTTCGTAAGGTGCGTGAGCGGCGCAGAAAGCTTGGCGAAATCCTGAACGAATCGCCGGTAGTATGCGCAAAGTCCAAGGAATCCTCGGACGGCCTTTTTGTCGGTGGGCGGTGGAAAGGCCGCTAAGGCGCGAGTTTTCTCAGGGTCATAACTTACACCTTCGTTGCTCACAACGTGGCCCAGGAACTTCAGTTCGCCATAGGCAAACCGGCACTTCGTCGGCTTGAGGGTGAGTCCTGCGGTCCTGATTGCCTTAAAAACGGCCCGAAGTCGTCGCAAATGCTCGTCGAAGTTGGCCGAGAATACCACGACGTCGTCGAGGTAAACGAGACAACTCTGCCACTTGAGGCCTGCCAGGACGGTGTCCATGACACGTTGGAACGTTGCCGGCGCCGTGCACAGTCCGAAGGGCATTACCTTGAACTCATACAATCCGTCGGGCGTGACGAAGGCAGTCTTTTCTCGGTCCCGTTCGTCGACTTCGATCTGCCAGTAGCCACTCTTAAGGTCCATCGACGAAAAGTATCGGGAGTGGCGTAGCCGGTCCAGCGTGTCGTCGATGCGGGGGAGCGGATACACGTCTTTCTTCGTGACCGCATTGAGCCGCCGGTAGTCAACGCAGAATCGAAGCGTTCCGTCCTTCTTCTTTACCAGTACGACTGGAGAGGCCCACGGGCTGCTCGAAGGCTAAATGATGTCGTCGTTGAGCATCTCTTGTACCTGGTCCTGAATGGCCTCTCGTTCCTTTGGGGAGACCCGGTACGGCGGCCGATGCACAGGGAGCGCATCCTCGTTGGTAACGATGCGGTGTTTCGCAACTGTTGTCTGGCGCACCCTCGACGTCGTCGCAAAGCAGTCGCCGAACTCGGCGAGGAGGTCTCCGAGCTGTCGTCGTTCCGTGGCACTGAGCTTGGGGTTAACGTCGAGCTGCGGCGGCGGTGTACTGCACGGCTTACATGGCGAGAGCTCGTTGGAGATCGCGGCGATTTCGGCGTCGCCCCGGAGTTCCTCGACGTGTCCTACAGCGACACCTTTCGTGAGGTGCTGCGCCTCCGGTCGAAAGTTCGTCACGAGGACCACAGCACGTCCATCCTGCAGCTCCGTTACGCCCCTTGCGACGCCTATTCCTCTTCCAAGACGCAGTTGGACGTTGCCCTCCAGAAGGACTTTCCCGCGGGCAACTGCATCGGTCACGACGGGCACAAGAACACTCGACCGTGGCGGCAGGTTCACGTGGTCCGCAATGACTCGGACTGCGGCTGGCGACGTTTTGGATCCTTCCGGAGGTAGAACGGGCTTTCGCAGCGTCAACCTGTTTGCTCCAAGGTCGATTACCGCACCGTACTCACAGAGGAAGTCCATGCCAAGGATGACGTCTCTCGAACAGTCTTTGAGGACGACGAATTTCACAGGACACTTCTCTCCGTGGATGTGCACGCGCGCAGTACACCTTCCCACTGGTGTGATGAGATGTCCGCGGCGGTTCGTATTTTCGGGCCATCCCACGGCGTCATCACTTTCCGAAGACGGCGAGAGAGCTTCCCACTTAAAACGGAATAGTCTGCTCCGGTGTCGACGAGTGCCTTCGCGTCGTGGCCGTCGATGGTAACGTCGAGGTTATTCGACACCGTCGCAGAACCGTCGTTCCTATCCGTCTCGTCGCTAGTGTGGGAGCCCTCCGACGTTTGTGGAGGATATTGGCGTCGTTCGTCATCGGCAATACCACCTCCCGGCATTGCCGCACTTAGTTTTCCCGACGAGGGGCGAGGGGCGACAGGCTCTCACGGCGGGATCTGCGTAGAGGCGACGCTGGGCGGTGGGGTGACGGCGATCGGAAACCGCGACGGGTAGACGGCCCCGGGGATGGCGACCGGCGGAGGTATTCGTCGATGTCTCGGGGTCGCTCGCCGTAGCGTGGTCGCGGGTCGTCGGGGTGGAAGCCGCGTAGCCCCAGCTGCCGGTACGGGCAACGGCGGTAGACATGGTCGCTTCCCCGCAATGGTAACAAAGCGGGCGTCGGTCAACCGTTCGCCACACGTCGGTTTTTTGTGGCGAGGGTCGCTCTGGTCGGACGTGCTGCCGTTCTTCGCGTCGTTGGGAGTACTGCGGCGCTGGAGGGTCACGTCGTGGTGGCGCCGTAGCTTGGCGGGGAACTTGCGGTGGTCGTCTGGCCATGGCTGCGTAGATCAGCGTCGGTTCCTCGGAGGCTGGCACGTCGACTGGAGGTTCAGGCTGCAAGGCCCGCTGTACCTCGTCGCGTACAATCTCGGCGACTGACAGCGACGCCGGACGCTCAGCAGCGGGGAGCAGCTTTCGTAGCTCCTCTCGGACGACGTCTCGAATGATGTCGCGAATGTCCCGTTATGGGCGCCGATGTCGTCATGAAGCAGCGTGGAGGCAACGACGCCGGGATGTCGTTGGTAGTAGGAGGCGCGTGCTTGGAGGGCGCGCTCCATGTTCGTTGCCTCCGTGACGAACGCTTCGACTGTTGCCGGTGGGTTGCGGACCAGGCCTCCAAAGATGTCGGCCCTCACCCCGCGCATGAGGACACGCAGCTTCTTGTCGTCGGCGGCTTGTGGGTCGGCACGCGCGCTCAGACGCAGGACGTCCTGAACGAAGCTGGTGACACTTTCGTTGTGGCCTTGCGTCCTTGTCCGAAGGAGGTCCTCGGCTCTCTCCCTTCGGTGCTGACTGGCGAACGTCCCTCGGAGCTCTTCTTTCAGCTGGCCCCATGATGTTATCGAGGTTTCATGATTCTCGAACCAGTATCGCGCTGTGTCCTCGAGGGAAAAATAAACGTTTTGCAGGCGCTGTTCGGGAGTCCATTGGTTGTGCAGCGCCACCCGTTCGTATTGCTGCAACCAGTCTTCGACGTCTTCGTAGATCTCGCCGTGGAAGGACGTCGGCGTACGAGGGGCGACGGGCAGGTAGACGACGGGGCCGGCGGTCGGGGTCTGCAACGACTGGGGGTTCATTGTCGGCTTCGTCGACTGGTTGGTCTTCTTCGGAAGTAGATCGAATTCTGGGGTCAACCCTTGATCACGGCGGCTTCCTTGGGTCTCGGTCGTCTCCACGTACGGTCTTCTTAAGCCGGGGACTCGACTTGTGCTGCGAAGCCTCAGAGGGGTACGCTTTATGGGCTGGGGTTACCCCGCACCTCCACCAGAAATGTCACGAACGGAGGTGACACGAAGATGAGCAGTGAACTGAAAAATAAAGGTTTAATGGGCGAACTTGTGCCAACCAAAAATAAGTAAGGAAAGAGCGTCGAGGCAGCAGAAAAGCAGGCGACGATTCGGCGGCGAAACAGAGCGCGAGCGAGACTGACTCGACAAGGTCGCGGGTAGCTGCTTATCTACCGTGCGTCACTATCTCGAAAGTTCGGCAAAGAAGGCTCGAGTGTCGCGCGCTTGGAGCGTGGTTGAACTGGCACTTTCGAGAACAACAAAGCAGGTGGAACGTTACGTCTGGAGCGAGAATAAATGCGAATCTTCCAGATGCCGGTGACCGAGCGTTGCTTTCTCGGCCCTGCGGGCGGCAATAA
>JABSTQ010008515.1:0-73096 GCA_013358835.2 Ixodes persulcatus | reverse complement strand
CCTCACCAAAAAATTGCCTCGTCGACAGCGAAAAGATTTCTCATTGGTCGAGAGCGCTTCTCTGTGACAACCTTCAGCGGAACCCGTCTATAGTGCAGCAGTGGTCCGACTCAAACTGCCTTCTTCTTAACCCATCCAAGTGTGCAGTCATGCACACTTGGATGCGGGTCAGTCACTGCCGCAGCTCAGGAGCCCCTTTGTACACCGTGTATGCAATACCTCTTACATCGGTCACATCATTACCAATTCTGGGTGTGACGTTCACCCCTGACTTAACATTCTCTCTGCACGTTGCCAATGCTGTTGCCAATGCCCAACGTCTTTTGGGATTCGTGACACGAGTTTTGCGGTCCTACCACCTTCCGTGTTCTATACACCGCGCTCGTTCTTCCGCATCTCGAGTACTGTAGTGCGGTGTGGTGCCCACATCAAACTAATTTGGTTGACAGCCTGGAAAGCGTGCAGCGGCGTGCTACTCGGACATACTTTACTCGCCAACACAACCCTGCGTTGCCCTACGACAGTCGGCTTAAGAATCTCAAATGGCATTCCCTGGCTCATCGGAGGAGAGTCGCCAGGGTGGGCCTTACCTGCCGACTCCTCGACGGCTCGCTCAAAGGGACGTACCTTGCGACCATCCCAAGGATTAACAAGAGGTCGGGGCAGCCTGAACTTATTCGAGCGCGTATTAAACACTACACTTCCTCGCCGATCTTAGCCGGCATCGAGGACTTCATCTCGGCCCCGCTAAGGATACGTTCGCCGCTTCCCCAGGACCGTACCGAATCTGTGTCGATGTGTCGCTTGTTTTCAAAGCACCTACAGCAGCAGGCGTCATAACAGTGGTGTAGTGTAGTGTGTGTAGTGTGTGTTTGTGTGTGTTCTTATAGGTATACTGTGGGAGTCAACTTAAACTCTACATTTCACCCTCATTTTTCTTTTAAAACATTTTGGGTTGCGGCCCTGTGTACAAATTTGGAATATGTGTACATGTGCGTGTTGTTTTTTTTTTTCAAATCCTGGGTGGCGGGCTGGCAGGCGCACTCGCGTACAGGTTTTAACCTTTCTGCACAGCCGTGCAAGCCACCCAGGATCAGATTTTTGTATGCAAATAAATATTATTATTATATTATTATATTATATAGTGTCCAATCACAGTGCGGACCTAGTGAGATCTTGATTGCGATCTCAACGATGACCAAAATCAGGCCCCAAGAACATTTTATTCTTTCTCTTTTGGCACTAGTCCTCTGTGTCTGTGAAGGTGTCTATGTATTTGAAAATATATATACTAGATTTAAAATAGAAAGATGAAGTTAATTTTTGAAATTATTTATTGTGGGCTGGAATTAGGAAGAAGTGTTCTTGGAAATTTGGTTCTGTCATGTTTCACTTCTGTGAGATTCATGCAAGTATGTATGCATGCTCTACTTTCAGTTCCGAAAGGCTAAAAGCGCCAGACAAAGATCGAGCCAATGAAGGCAATGTCGGAAGGAGTGGCATCCATCGTCAGTCTTGCCACCAGGAAGGTTTTGAGATGCAGCAAGGAGCTGCTGGAGCACATCAACGTGATCTCAGTGGAAGGTGCCAACTGCAAGCTCATGAAGCGTAAGCTCCAAGTATTGGATTTAATTGCTGAGTGCCTTTTCCATTGACAAGAAGCTGCCAACATTTTCTAAGAACTCCAGTAGGGCTTTGTTGTTGCATTTTTATAATTCCAACTCATTCACTTTGCCAATTTCGTTTTTCTAGCCTTGCTCAGCTGGCAAGCTGAGCAGTGAGTCTGAAACTGTACCATTGTTTCCGGCCAGACTGTCCATTATTTATTGTTCTTCCGTGCTATTGTGATACGTCTGCACTGTAGTCATGACAGGTGCTTGAATGGTAGCTCCTACTTTCTTCACGTGGGTCCTAGGAAACATTTTGTAAGTGATGAGGTGCCCACAATCATGGGCGTCAGCAAAGTGGCGCAAGGGGGGGGGGGGGGATCATTCTGGGGGTGTAGCTTTCAGCCCTGTAACTTTGAAACAAATGAGGTTCCTTCTTTTCCTGCAAAACGTACTGCAGATGCCCATGCTCGCAATCTAGGCCAGCGGTTCTGGAATGAGGGTCTGCGGAACCTGTCCGTAAAGGCAGTTTAGAAGTCCGCAAAACTCTGCCAGGCAATGTTTTTTTTTTTTTTTTTATTTGGGGCATTGAGTGGAGCCCTGTCCGGCCATGATGCATGCACAGCTCCGGGAGCAAAAGGAATCTACAGAAGAATACCTCTTTTCACTCTTCCCCCCATTTTATTCTTGGTAAACACGTTTGCATTCCACCCCCCCCCCCCTTCCCCTTTTTTTACGCTGCCTTGGGTCCCCCATCACTTCCGCCAGTCCAAAAAGGGTTTGCTTGCCACGATTGGCGGTTTCCTTCTTTCCTCTATAGCATCCTTTCTGCTAAGGTGGAAAGAGTGTAGGCGGAGCTTCTTCCCCTCACCGTACCGTCTTAACCTGCAACATACTATACTCTCGGAAACAAGATAATAACCTTGTATCTTTTCTGCCGCCAGAAATGCTGTGCAGGGAGTAGCTTAGCATGTTTCTGGCAGAGGCTTTTGCCGCCACCACACGCCACGCTATGAAGTGGAGGGCCACGGTGTCTGCATGCCACAAGTCGCATAAAGCAGGGCACTTTCAAGCTGCGTGGATGCAATGACAATAGAAAAGACACCGACGGAGCGGGCAATACAGAGCATGTTACTAACAGCACTGGTTAATTCCCAATAAATCACAATCTGAATCATTACTGTAAAACCGTTAATTTTCGCAAATTGGTCACAGAGGACATAATCGCGGCCACTAAATTTTGCGAATTCCAGATGCCTGCATTGCAACTCTTAAAGAGACCATGAAGGCAATTTCGAAATTTTATTTGATGATTGAAAGGGGCGCCGGGCACGTCTATGACACTGTTGACCAAGTTCCAGCCCGAACAGAAGTTTGGGTGCCGCACCAATCAATTAAACAGTTGTGGTAATATTCGCGCCGGGAACGATGCCCCAGACCCTCCCAAGACGGCGGCAGAAAGGTGAACGTCCTCGTCAGGTGATTGGTTCAAACGGTTGAAACAAATGATGCGCCCTTGGTTTCGAATTTGGTGGTGAGATGTCATAAAAAAAAACTAATTTGAATGTTGGATAATTTTCTAAAGTTGTAGTTCGGAATGAATAGGTTTCATAGCATGTATAATGAAGGTTTCATAGCGTGTGTAGCATGTGTAGCGTGTAGGATGGCAAGGAAGAAGACTTGTGGAAGTAAATGACAGCTGTATGCTGTGCTGGTTTTGAGACGGTGGTGTGTGTGTCCCTTTTTGTTTCCTTGTCTCAAGGAAACAAAATTTTGACAGCAAATTTTGAACCCTGCTAGTGCACACCTTTCTGATCCAAAACTGACTTCGAGACCAAGTAGGTTTCAAAGTCTGTTTCAAATAAGAAAACCAACGCCAAAGTCAACTTCGAAACCTGGGATGTTTCGAAGTGATTTTTGGCGTTAGTTCCCGAAAGGATACGTCATCGGTTTGGTGGCCGGGAGCTAAAAGCATTTCATGCTTAAAATCATATTTATCAGTGCGGCCTTTATTGTTCTCTGACTGAATCAATTCTGCTTTTATATGCAGGAGGGAACCATCCCGACGATACCCTGCGTTGCCTTCTCAGGGTACGATGTGGAGGCAGCGACGAGCATGAACATACACGTTGATACAGTTTGGCTTTTCGAAGTGCAAGATGCGGAGGATGGCTTGACTGTGGTCATGGCGGCCTACAGGCTTTTCGGCTTCGCCCATGGCCAGAAGACATACAATACAAGCTGCCTTCTTCAGAGGCTTTGTCTTATTCTAACCTACTCACAGCTACGGCCAGTTGCAATCAAGGTGATCAATAGAATCAAGAAAACGCCTGTAGCCTGATTTCTGATCACAAAGTGCGATCGCCAAAGTCTGATGAAACTCCTGCCAGGATTGTTTCGATTTTCGAAATCACTAAAGGCTTTGTTTGTTTTTCTTGAGATGGCAGCTGCAAGTTGTGTGGCTCACATACCTATGTATGCTTCAATTCATGACCAGCTTTATTCATTTATATTCATCACATTTCTCTAGTCCTATGTGTTGTTTCCTAGTCATCAAACTATTAGGCACCTGTATGGAGTAGTTACATTTTTTTTACGTTTTTATCAAAACGGTTTGTGTCACCATGTTTGGAATTCAGCACCCTTACTACGAAATGTCAAATTAATCTCATGTTGAGATACTTTCCTAAAAGTGGAGATGACCGGCATTAAATGTTGTGTTTCTTTATCGCTTTGGTTCATTTTGTTAATAGGCCGCTCATTTTTCATAGGGCAGTACAGTGCTATATAGAAAATTTCCTGTATGGCTATTCATTTAAAACTTGTTTTAAAATTAGTTGTTTAAATTTAAGGCTTCCTTTTTTTAGAGGGAAAAGTCAGATATAAAATTGTGCGACGCATCTGGAAAATAAAGATATAGCAAATAACCAACTGTTGACTTTACATTTGTTTTCGTTAGTGCCTCTATATCCCACCCCATGCTTGAATTTACACTAACCTTTTGTGCTCTTTCGAAATTTGAGAAGTGGGCAGTTAAGGTTTCGGTAACATTTGTCAGAATAAACGTATAGAGGGTCAACAGAAGAAAAAAAATGAGATCCCGATTTTAATCGATTTGATGGACGTGTATGGTCTGTTAGCCCCGTCCCAGCACAAGCTTTTCAGCCTGGATAAAGTGAGCATGCACGAGCACGTACTAAGCAGTACCGAAGGTAATGAGCGTGCAGTGCTGTTGTTGTGATGCAAAAGACTATTGCTCCCGTCAGAGTATATCGCATTTTCAAAAATGCTCTTTCTTAAAAAAATATAAAAGCCAGGCATTGTTGTGGTATATTCGCAACATTGTGGCTTTCTTGAAGAATGCGGGCATTCTGAAGGTGTTGCCGAAGGCTTGCTAGGGTGACAGCGCGGTTGAAGGCGACAAGTGCGAGCTGGTACACGCTCTATCGCAAGCTCTTGTTCTGCGAAAGCACTTCGCAAAGTCGCTCTCGCGTGCCTGTATCCTTTGCTGCCCTACGGTGGTAATGGTAGGCAACTCCGGCTGACACAAGAAATCGGACATGTACGTAATGCGTTACAAGTAACGAGTTACTTCTATCTAGTTACTATTTTCGGTAACGAGTAAAGTATTTAGTTACTTTTTAGGAAAGAAACGAGTAACGGTATCTCGTTACTTTTACTGAGTAACATGTACAACACCGCTTAAACGGCTTTGTTTTTTTCTAACCTGAGTATGCGTCTATTGCGAGATTGGTACGTGGGCAAACCCGAAAAACAACTAAACAGTATGACAGTACTACAACGTATATCGCTGAACACGTCAGTCGAACAGTTTGACTGACGTGTCCAGCGATAAACATTACTGTCCTGGACTCTACGGCTCAGAATGTCCTTCACCCAGCGAACACACTAAGATTCGTTGGTTGAACCTTCTTGAACCGGGTACGGACTGTAAGTAAACCCAGAGGTTGCGAACATGGGAAGGCACACAACTTCACCAGCTCTTCCTGAAGTACAAGACTGCAGTTCTTTCGAGCGTGTCGGTAGAACGACTCATCAGCGTCGCCGGAGATGTATTTTCTAGGAAGCGGGGAAACATTACTGATTAAAAAGTCGAGAGGCATCTACTGCTTAAGTGCAACGACTACTAAAAAGAAAACAATAAACTATGAAACAAAAATAGTTGTGCATTTGGTCGTCAAAGTAATGTATAAAGTAACTCGTTACTTTTGAGGTAACTCACGCTTTCCTTTTGACAATCGGTAACGAGTAACATATTTAGTTACTTTTTGAGCGAGTAGCGAGTAACGGTATTTAGTTACTTTTTTGGGGTAACGTGCACATGTCTGCAAGAAATCATCCCATCACTGCCACACTCAGTTTCCCTTTAAAGGGATGGTGAACCGAAATTTGGATTTCAGAAAACAATGCAGGAGCTGTAGGCGGGACGCTACAATCTCTACAACACTACTTGTAAGGCGATATCTCGAATGGACGGCCGTATTTTTTGGAAAAAGAGGTTGAGATTGAACCAGGCCGACGAGGCGTGTGACGTCAAGATATCTTGTTTCCTCCTCTCTCCGCTTCGCCCCCTCAAGGCGGCGAGGCGGAGAAGACGCGAGGCCGTTCCCTCTCCTTCTCGGAGAAACAAGACGTAAACATATCTGTCAAATGCGCCTCCTTTTTTTGAAAAATAGGGTCATCCGTTCGAGATATTGCTGTACGAGTGATGTTTTGGTGCTTGTAGCATCCCATTGCACGCTTTTGCCGCCATGTTTTGTGGAATCCAGATTTCGGTTCAGCATCCCTTTAAGTGCAAGTGAAACCGAAATGCCAAGTACGAGCACGTTGTTCTGAACGACACTTGCACTGCACAAGCGCACATGCTTAGCAACATTCAAAGCATGGAGCTTGCTCTTAAAGCCTCTGCATCGGGCTTCCTGTTGCAGCTCGTGGTACCGAAGCAAGGTTTTGGGCAGACATTTTTCATAAGTAGAAACTTCACCTGCACCGCACTGCTCCGACCGGTACTTGGAGTACTTAGTTGCGGTATTTTAGATGAAACAGGAGGGCATTGCGCAGTGCAAACTTCGATTATCGTCAGTTAAGAAGTGTTCAGTTGCAGTAATTGTTTTGCTTTACATACAAAAAGGCTGGAGTATGCTTAAATGCTGGGCTAGCAACAAATTGCTACCAGGGGTCCTATGCTACATGACGGGACCAAGCGGAATCAAGGGACCGGGAGCCATCCAGCGACCTGGATGTAGGGATGGGTTCATGTTCCACGGGATTGGTGCCACCTGAATCTTGTACCAAAAGGCCAGCAGCAGCTGGATAGTCTCACATTGCGATGCGCGGATGGGAATGCCGAGCGAGCTCAGGACGTGCCGCCCATTCAGTGTGATGGAGAGGTGCTCCTGCTGACTGGCTAGGTGCGTGTTGATGAGTTCCTGGAAGGTGCTGTTTACACCGAGCCACCGGAGCTTGGCGTTCGCCGCGTACGGCGGCACCCCCATTGCCAGCTAGAATGCCTTGCGAATAATCACGTCCATCTTGCCCTTACCTCTCGACAGCAGGTTGAGATACGAAGTTGCGTAGGTGATGCGGCTCACGACAAGTGCTTGGGTCAGTCGGATCAGGTCCGACTCCTTGAGCCCCTGTCTGTGACTCGTTATCCTGCTCATCATGCGCATGACTTGCGTGATTGTCTCGACGAGTCTGTCGACCATGTACTTGGCTCCACCGTCCCGCTGGAGGTGAAGGTCCAGGATCCGAACCCGCTTCACCACCGGCACGGGCGTACCATCCTTGAACGTGAGGCGGATGTCTGCCTCCTTGCTCGTCGGGAATTGGCTTGCCCGCGTTGACGAGCAACAGATGAGACTTCTCGAGGGCATGCTAGAGGTTGCCGGCCTTGAGGTAGTTCTGCACCGTCTCGATGACCTCTTCGAGGAATTCTTGCCCCTTGCCGTCCTATCCCGACGTAGTTCAAATCGTCAGGTCGTCCGCATAGAGTGTATGCTTCATCCGGGGAATCCGTTCCAGTAGAGAGGCGGCTTGCACATCGCCAGGTAACTAGGTAGGTGACAGGACCGAGCCTTGCGGGGTGCCCTTGCTCGGGACGGGGGTGGTGATTGTGCGGGTGGACTCGACTCCGATGGTGGCCATGCAGTTGCTCAGGAAGTCCCGCACATAATCATACGTCCGGGATCCGCACCCAGTCGAGGCCAGGTTCTCGAATACCAGCGGGTGACTGACGTTGTCGAAGGCGCCCTTCATATCCAGGGCCAGGACCGCCCGTTCGTCGTACACGAGATTCTGTCACGGATATCCTCCTTGATCCGGAGCAGGACATCCTGCGTGGATAGGTGTGACCAGAGCCCGAACATGGTGTTCAGGGTGGCATTGAGTTGAGTACAGGATGGTCCTCTCAAATATCCCTGTAAACACCTCATCAGAACATGGGCATTTAAAAAACTGGAATGCAGTGTCCAGGTCTGTGACGCTCGGCGGTGTCTCTATATATCTGATGACCTCTATTTCTTTTGGATCCCTTTCAAGGGAGTATATTTTTCATTTCGGGGCACTTTTCTTGTTTTCGGCACTTACTACTGCAAGAACTGTTTAACCCTCACTCTCTTCTTTGCTTTCACAGCACTCATTTGATGTTAATGTGGAGGGGAATAGGCCGGATTCTACTCTTCGTTCCTCCGTAAATTGTGCTCTGTCATAAAAAAGGGTACTTAAGGTTCCAAAAATGACCAAGTGTGTGTAAACATGATGCCAGCATTTCTTTCTTTTATTTCCCATGAGCAACATTATATCATGCCAAAACTTCCCCTAAGTAACTGCACACTGTATTTCACAGCGCGCTAAACTCTGCCGGAAAAATCGGCGCCTGCACGCAAAGGGGCGTAGTTTCCTCAGCAGTGTATTTTATGCTGAACTTTACCTTGTAAAAGTTTAAGGCGCTCCTTTCTTTTGCAGCTAGAACAACTTTAAAAATACTAAAAATGCGTTCGCCACGACGACCGAATCTTCCGCCGGCAAACGCTGTCGTCTGCATTGGATTACACAGGAACGACGATACGCCTTGAAATTTCAGAAGGTAAAGTGCATCAATAGACTGCACCCCTGGTCGTTCAGGCGCCGATTTTTCCGGTTGCTTTCCCAAACTTTGAGCCACCCAGACACACCGCGCGCCCCCGTAACTTTAAAAAACAAAAAAAATCAGAACGGCATCGTGTCATATATATAAGTGTTTTGTTTACTAACCGACTTTGTGCGTGGAACGCGCCACGTTGCGCTGCCTGACGCACGCGCGTTTTGGAACTAATTCAGTTGACAGTTCCCTCAGAAGACGAAGCCACTGAGCCACGGTGGTAATCGGACTTGTAGGCTGTTCCCTTTCGAACGGGCGGAAGAAGACTATGGAGAATTTAGCAGCGAACGGGCGGAAACTCGATTACGTACAGCTTCCGTATGCGTCCTAGCCTTCTTTTGCTTTCTGCAATTCCCAGCTCCTACCCACTCGCAGGATTTATTTCTCCAAATCTCTAGTCGACGCTTCCTTCTCTCGATCGCGCTCAGCGTCCATCGTGGACTCATGCACTCGGCCGCAGCAGAACCAGCTGGACGGCTGTGACTGACCGGCGCGCGTACCGAGAGCGTCGCCATAGCAACCACGCCGCGAGTGTAGTTGCCAGACAAAATTAACATCTTTTTTTTTTCACTCACGTTGAGTTACAAGAAGTTAGGCGCGTATCAATATAATACATTATGCTGTAAGAAGTTATTAAGAGATATGTGTACCTACCTAAGACAAATGCAGGAAAAATATCATTGAGAAATAATATTGGCGTAATCTTTTCATATCTTTATTAAGACTAGCGTGGTCACTGGGCTACCCGTTGCGCGAAAAGGGAGGGCATATATACCGCTCGGGGCACAGCTCAGGTCGTATTCATAGGTTGTATGTGCTATTGTCTGTTGTGTGTTGCGCATTGTACTGTGATGTTTGTTTCCGCTTTTGTATGTGCAACGATGTGTGTATACCCGTGACGTGAGTGATCATGTGGCCGTACGACGCACGGTAAAAATCGATGCTGTTTCTTTTTCTTCAAATATTCATCACTTTTTTTTGTCGCTAGATGGCGGTTGTCGCCGCCCAATTTGGAAAGTGTGGCGGTTTGTGATCTATAACTATTAGAGGGCTGGATGCCATTAGTCCATCCGTCACGTTGATCGCTCCGATTTATTCCCGCTGGTAGCTGTGTCGCCCTGTTATGCTGCCTAGGGTGCCTTCATGTGCGCTTTGCTTAGGGTGGAGTCATCCGGCCATTTTGTACCAAACTTTTATTTTATTTTTTTTGTTCAGAAGCGCGTGAAAGAGCGTGTCTCTGCACTCGTTTGTGGCGCTGACTGTGCTATGTCGACATTTTGTTTTCGTTGATTTCTTTGTATTTTACCCGTGAGCGCGTGCTGTCGGCATCGGGTACTACAAAGGGTGGCATAACCCTAAACAGAAGGACATTGAGGCACGCTAATGCTGCCTGATTGTAACAAAAGGAGGTTAGGCGGCTTCCCCAGCGCGTGTTCTAGGTGCTAAATGCCGCTGTTCACGCACAAACGTCCATGAGTGGATAACACACGTAACAGAGGTGAGCACGGGCAATAGTTGATCGAGAGCCACACGGAAGCCGAGTGCGATACCTCCTAGCCGCTGTCGACAGAGTGCGTCGGAGCGATTCGTTGTCCCTCACGGCTAGTGGGCGTTGTGTTCAATAAAGCCAGCATGCCAGTGTTTGTAAAGTGATCCCTTCTTTATAAAAGCTTCTGATGCGATGAAAATGTGACCGGCATTGAGCAGGCCGAGCGAGACTTCGGCGACGATCTTGGCTGTTCAGCCTCCAGCGGTTTCGGCCTTACTCGCATTACTTGCGGTGTTGGCGCTTTGACATGTAGATGTTTGGAAAGGTTTTTGCGCCTACAGATGACACCAAATGAGCGGACGAGCCGTATGCTCTCGCTCCGGCGAGAAGCCGCATACGGCTCGCCAAGCCTTTTAATCGAATCGTCTGTTGCATTCTGGCCGCCATATTGTTTTTAGGGTGTTAGCAGTTACACGATTTTCTTCACCGCCAGTGGGTAACACCCTTACACGAATAAAGGCGTTAGTCAGAGGACGAGCCATTTACACGAATAAGGGTGTAACAATTTTAAGTGTGTGAACTACTAAACGAAAGGTCTCTGGTTCGAAACCGGGCGAGGGACAAGTGCTAACAGTCCTTAAAAAAGTTATTTTTTGGAGGAATTACAATATGCAGTTTTCACGTCACATGTCACATGACATGAAAGACATTAGCGACTAACCAATTGATAGATGATCGAAAATCGGGTGTTTGGATTGATTTGGCTAATTTGTCGTCCCGACTCGGACGTCATCATCATGTGACGAACCCTCTGGTGAATAACTCAAGATCGACACGTCCCGAAAATTCGGGGCGGAGAACGGGCCGTGGGAACGTGACGTCTCGGATACCCTTATCGCAGATAGGATCGATGTCAAAAACCAGATACCCCGATATTGTAAACATATCGATTCCGTCCTCTTCACCACATTGATCTGGTAACGTATGTTATAGTATTGATTGGTCTTTGATTCCATTTTTTTCCCAGTATATACTTCTACCGAGAATAACTATTACAATTTCAAACTTAAGACCCCACCTCTTTTTGGGCGACTTTGGGAATTTCCTCGCGTGAACATATTTTTCAAGGGGATATTGATATTGCTAAAATAAAATTGATTAACTCGCTTGGAGACGAAGAGAAAATCATATTGAGTTGCATTTAAATCAATTGAAACAAATGGCTCCAACCCTATACTCTACCACCCCAAATTCAGATTTGTCTAGTTGGTTGTTAATGTTCGTGAAAGTTTTTTTGAGTGCGCTGCTACGTCGACCAATATCCAGCCGTTGAACTACCACCCAGACGGTGGTAGTACGACGGGTTGAGTGAAGATGGTTCATTTTAAAATTGTAATTATGCCAGGATCCCAAATCGTGGCATCAGGTGCTCCCTGATGGTCACCAATCAAGATACGTTAGACAAGACTCCCCGGAGAGAAGATAGAAAAACATCTATTTAAAAGCCAGTCACGTTTGAAACTGTGTCTTACAAAATCCCCCTTGGCTTGTTCCGCGACCGTTTTTTTTTAGATCAGGCAATACAAAATTGCCTCGGAGGTGAAGCAAAAGGCAACACCAAATATCGCATGACTGGGTCCCTCAGATCAGACTACAATTGCAACACAAACAAAACTAAAACCGAGTTCCACAAGGAGACCATAGAATCTGTAAATACTATAGTATACACAAAACATACAACGCAACGAAGTTTTGAAATAAAAGCCATTTCAGATTATTTTAAAATGCTTATTCGATTATTTTCTAGAGCTATGCAGAGAGGAAGGATGTTCAAATGAATCGGTTAGGTCCGGCTAAATGTTGACGATGTTTTTATTCCCAGTTATATATATGTATATATATATATATATATATATATATATATATTTATATATATATTGTGGGGATTTAAAAGAAAGATAATAAAGATGGCTCGTGAGGCGGGTCAAGCTAGCGCGCGCTCAGGACGAGCGCGGGATAGAACAAATGGGGACACCAGCGAAACGGTTGTCTGTTCTGGAGTCTCCCCACTGGCGCCCAACATGGCGCTTGCCGCGTTTCCCTGCCGCATCCAGTGCTTTATGCCCATAAAGCCGCTCATGCCGTCGTACTATGTGAATATCAGGTCCGAGAACTCGAAGCCCCTGATGACGAAGGAGAGTAGCGTGAGCACCACACCGGAACCTTAGAAAAGCACCAGGGACCTCCGCGGATCAGCTATGAGCTTCCACAGGAAGGAGCTGTCACCGGTCACGGCGGGCCTTCCGGGCAGAGGCAACCTACACAGGTACAACGCGATAACCGTTATTCCGCCGAAGACGAGGTTGACGGCGTTGACGGTTGCTCTCGCAGAATAAACCAGTGCCAATCTCCGTGGAATTTGCTTGGCGGTCAGCGTCGCGCTTCCTGTATTGGAAACGGCACAAGACACCGAATAAATAAAAAATAATCATGTGCAACACAAAATAACCGGACACGATGGCCAGCAATGTTTTTGTTGGAACATCGAGCATTTTGTCTTCGTTCGTCTGTCCGTACGACAGGGTGTGAACCCTGTCGTACGGAGAACCGTACGATAGGGTTCACACCTTCCCAAATAAACTTCGGACGTGAGCTGCGATTTCCCCTCGAGAATAGCTATTCTGACAACAATAGGGGACCAAACAGCTCGTTCGCGAGATTCGCTGAACAACTTCGTGATAAAATCACCGACGCTGTGCGAGTGGCTCGACAAAATATTGAGTTAGCGCATCTCGATCAGAGGAACCAATATGACCAAGGCAGGAGACTCCTAGAATTTTTAATAAGAGACTGCATTCTTCGGCGCGAGCACCCGCATAGTAATGCAGCAAAGGGATTCGCGGCATCACTAGCTCCTCGTTGGGAAGGTCCCTTGGAAGTTGTTTCGCGGGTATCACGTTTGGTGTATAGGTTACGACATGTCGAGGACGGGTCGTTAACTGGACCCGTTAACATTTCTGATCTGAAGCCGTTTGTTTCTAGACATGCCTCCCTTTAGGGATGTCCTAAGGAACACAGTCCTCTGTCAATTTTTGCCACACGAAAGATCGTTGCTCATGGTTATTTTGTATCCAAGCATGTCATCTCGACGCAGCAACACCCATTCATTCAGGCGATCTCGGAGCCGCTCCCGACCCCCCTACGCCCCCAATCCAACCCACGGGGCCACTCTCGCCGCGCCAGGTGACATAACCGCCGTCAGCAACCGCCACGCACTGCCGAGGCTGCCACCTGGTGCGTGATGAAGGCCGGGCCAATGGTGACATTCGCGTAGCGATGGCCTGGGAACACCAACCTTAAGTGCCACAAGTGACTGCACCAGAGCACATTCCCCATCCCTTCCGGCGACGGACACTGACGGAGCGCTGTGACGCTACGACGATAAAGAATACGCCGACATCTGTGAACTTCGCCGCGTCCCACTCATTTAATGCGAACAACATCTTCAAGGAGCACTTCATCACGACCGAGAAGACCGCCAACGGGCGCTGGCGCGGGCTGGATCACGGGCCCTCACACCTGCCGACATCGAGGCCCCCCTCCTTATTGTTGGCCGTACCTGCACCGAACGCCTGCGCCCAACACTAACCTTACCACCAGAACTGGCGGCCGTCAGACATAGCGACGACGAGATGTAACCACCACATCAGACTCTGTACCCTCACAAGCAAAACTAATACTCAAACCGCTCCGCTAAATCCACATAGAAGCCATCATCAAATTCCGGCGCGACGATAGACCATTCTGAAGCCGAGGGGCGGCCACCGCCCATCACAGAGGCCTCACCGACCGCCCCCCACCCGCGAGTCGTGACCAAGAATGCACGTCTATCCTGGCCACCCTGGCATCACTTCCAGAGGCACAGCTCCCAACGCAACCCTATCGTCGACGGAGGCTGAGCAGTGACTGGACTCACGGCATCACTATGCCCCCTGCCAAAAACTCCACAATCATGGCGTATTTTCTGGTAGGGGACCAACGAAAACCACCTGATTAAGAAACCCCCTCCCCCACGAGTGGGGAAATGATGTGCGGATTTAAAAGAAAGAGAGTAAAGATGGTTTGTGAGGCGGGTCAAGCTAGCGCGCGCTCAGGATGAGCGCGGGTTAGAACGAATATGGACACCTGCAAAACGGTTGTCTGTTCTGGAGTCTCCACAATTTATGTATATATATATATATATATATATATATATATATATATATATATATATATATATATATATATATATATATAGAATGATATATATATATATATATATATACGAGGGGCGTTCATAAAGTTCGTATTATCAGCACGAAGCCTTGAAAAAAATGCAACAAATCAGGCATCAACATGAACGCGCGTCCCTCTAGTTTTCGCACAGTTTAAACATCGCATGCTATAGTAGCTCGGAACGCCGTTAAGGTCAAAACAAAAATGGCACGGCGCATCGGTACCAAGCACATGCAGTGATCAGTCTTCTCCATTTGAAGGGAAGCAATGTCCAGGATATTCATTCCAATCTGGGAGCGTTGTTCGGGCACAACGCCCCAGTTTGACACTTTGGTTAAATGGCGGAGACGCTTCCAGTGTGGCCAAATGAGAGGAAAGGATTTTAACGACGGCGACAAAGTGATTGCTGAAGTGGAGCGATTCCTGAACGCTCAAAACGAGGAGTTCTATAAGAATGGCCTCCGGCATGTTGTGCACTGCTAGAAAGAGTCGGTAACTTTTGGTAGAGAATATGTAGAGAAAGTCTCAACTCCTAGTCGAGTTTGATTGGTGAATCTCTATTCCTTCGTGACAATATTACAAACTTTATGAACGCCCCTCGAGGGCGTTCATAAAGTTCGTATTATTGTCCCCTCGAGGGCGCTCCAAGATTAGAATGAATATCCCTGGCATTGCTTCCCTTCAAATGGAGAAAACGGATCACTGCATGTGCTTGTTACCGATGGGCGGTGCCATCTTTGTTTCGGCTCCCTAGTGGCGTTCCGAGCTTCTATAGCATGCAGTATTTATACTGTGCGGAAAATAGAGGGACGCGCGCTCATGGTGATGCCAGTTTTGTTTCATTTTTTTTAATTTTTTGTGCCGATAATACGAATTTTATGAACGCCCCTCGTCTATATATATATATATATATATATATATATATACCGGGTGTTCATTTTTAATTCGAACAGATTTATTACAAACAATCCGTAAAAGATGCACTAGTACGGTTTGTTCAACTGAGTTATGCGGCCAGGGGCACATATTATAGGGGGCTAATCGTAACAATCAGTCGGTTAATGAATTAAAATTCGTTAATTAACTTTTTTAATTAATGAAAATAGACATATGGTTCCAATTAGAAACTTGCACAGCGTCATCGAAACCCCCTAATTCAGTCATTTTCTGAAAGGCTTTGAGCGCGTGAGAAGCGTAGTAGTACACTAAAGTTACCACTCGTGGAGCAGGTACAAGGCTGGGGGTAGATAAGAGACGCAACCTCTAGCTTTGTACCTGCTCCACGAGCGGTAACTTCAGTTCACTACTACGCTTCGCACGCGCTCAAAGTATTTCTGAAAATGATTGATTTAGGATTTTTCGATGACGCTGAGCAAATTTTTAGTTGAAACCATATGTCTATTTTCATTACTTAAAATTTAATTAACGAATTTTAAGTAATTAGCCAACTTATCGCAAGGATTATCCACCCACATAATGTCCCACTAGCCGTATAACTCACTTGAACAAACCGTGCTAGTGCAACTTTTACGGATTTTTTTGTAATAAATCTGTTCGAATCAAAAATGAACACCGGGTATATACATATATATATATATATATATATAACTGGGAAGAAACAACCCTTGCCGAAAACAGCAGCAACGGGCGATTTAATCTTCGACGTTTCGGCCGGAGACCGGCCTTCGTCAGGAAGAGGAATATATATATATATATATTTGCTTAATATTTAGAGTAAGCTGCTTGACGTCAAGCCATAAGGATACATTTTTAGCCACATATTTAGGACCGGAATAAAATATATGAAGTTTCCGAATAAACAGAAATATTAACTTGTCAACTACGAAAAAGACAATGCCTGGAATTTTGTGGAAGAAAACAATAACATTATAGAATGGAATAGTATAGTTTTATCTGCAACATACATCTGCTACAGTACAATACCAAGCTGGCGGAATTCCCTAGGGCTTGTGTGCCTAGTTCGGTATTTAGCGAAAATTCGGTAAATTTAACATTATAATACATACGTGGAGGGATTACCTTTAAAGAATCATATCTACAGACTGAGATCTTAAATAGATCTCGGAAAGACCAAGCAAAACAATCAAAATCACGCAATATATTCTATTCAAAGCAATTAGAGCGGACAATAAAAATATAGTACACGATAAAAAAAAAACACCTTATTGCTTTAAATGCCCTACTGAAATACCCGGATAAACGTTTTCCGGATTACACTCTATCTGGATTATGGTACTGGAAATAGCATTCTGTAAAAATGATTCTGGAAACATAATTCTCGAAATATTGTTCTGGAAATATTGTTCTGGATATATTATTCTGAAAAGGTCAATCTGGATTTATCCATTCTGGAAATTGTCGAAAACTGGGAAATATCCGGATGGGTGTAACTGAAATGTATGTGGATGGATGTAACTGGTATTTACCTAGATCGGGAACTGGAAACGAAATGACTTGATCTACATCAGATATTCAAACACAATTAATGCATCCTTTACTGTGTGGGGTTCTTTTTGGAGGTCCCTCTACTAATAATCGCCGCCCAATCGGTATGCGTTCAGCCCCTCACCGATGGACTGACATAACACAACGAGAAGACAACGAATGGGCTTACTGTACCTCTCGGCTGCCCGTCGTCGAGAACCGGCAGTCCAGGCACACCGACCATTCTTGTCGCCCGTCGATCAGAGCTCACTGTCGGAGTCCGTGTCCAGGCCTGCGGATCGCCTTCCCCACCCCAGCGCTGCGTAGGCTGGCTGTCCCGGGATATCAATGCCCGAGTCTCACTGCGGAACCACCCCGGGATCGTCATAGCCCAGGTCATATGGCCAGGGCTTGCCGTTTTCACTGGTCTTGCTCCAGACCTCGCTGGTGGACCGCTCCGGGGTTCGCCATGGGCCAGGCCAGGCAGCCCGGCTCCGACCTTCCTGGTACCAGCTTCAGCCTCGCTCAGCTCTTACTCTCTCGCGCCAGCTCTTGACTTCTCCGCCGACCGCCTGTCACGTGCCCTTTGCCTCGATCGTCATTCACCCTCGGCTCCCACAACTGATAGTGTTTGTTTTTATCAAGGAGTTGCTGAAACCCCACTAAAATATTCATACTACAGGTGTCTCAATGAGGCTATAAAAGTAGAACAGGTCTGCCACTCAGAGAAACATATTACGGAACACACAGTACAAATTATGCAATTCTCCCCTTTGTTTAAACACTCTCGTAAAGAAAGGAAAGTTTTTAGGATGCATCCTTCTTCTGTTTTTTCGTCTCTGCCCTGATGGCGGCCC
Organism: Ixodes persulcatus; assembly: GCA_013358835.2. Lineage (NCBI taxonomy): Eukaryota > Metazoa > Arthropoda > Arachnida > Ixodida > Ixodidae > Ixodes > Ixodes persulcatus. The sequence continues at coordinate 55,261 of JABSTQ010008515.1, read as the reverse complement.
TCTCGTCAGCTCTGTTATTGTTGACGAGCCAATTTGACAGAGTGTTCCGCAAGGCCCCCAGTCTGCCCTCGGGAGTTTCACCCGCCCTCTGCAACGTCTCGATCCTCAAGCGAAGCGCCACTGCAAAACATTAGATAACTTAAGACTATAAACTTTTTTCTTCAATAACATATAAAGTTTCGTAATCCAAATTTAATTGATATATGCCATAATGATACAGGCTTAGTTAGAAAACAATGGTGCGAACAAAAAGCCCAAATTAGATGTTTTGCTTGCTCCGTGTTTCAACATTTTTTTGCTATGGTCAAAGCTTGGTATCCGAGTCCTCTATTGCTGTAAGAACATATGGTTTATTATATCAAACTCGTGCCTTTGACATGATTGTCTAACTGCTTTGGTCTGACCCTTATGAGTTCAAGCTTTACTACTTTGTTCTGGCTTACAGACACGGCTGGTGTGGAGAGGCATTTAGTTTAGCTTGTTGAGCTCAAAAAAGTTGCTCGCTCTGATAGGTTTTATTATTATTATTAGCATCCAAGCGTTCACACAGTAGTGACAGAGTATGACAACCCCTTACAACCGCTTACAAGACGGAACTGCCTAGCTCCCCTACGGACGTAGGGAAACTTCCCTAGCTCCTCTTTGCTCGCTTGCGAACCCGACGCCATGTTTTTATGTCTTTGCAACGTGTGTGTCAATGTTGGCATGTGTGCAGTGGTGGACTATCAGAGGATTAATATTGGACAACATTCATCATCTAGTTTAAAAGACCAACAGGAGAAGTACTTCCCGCTTTCTTTTAAGACTGTGCGTTGCTTGCTGGAGCAGTAACCAGGCCTACGTGACCCATGGGGACGAGGTGGAAGCTTCGCTTGCTCGTTCCTGCAGTATCTTACTAGTCGGGTGGTGATATGGGTGATACCGTGGGTGGGGGCGCGGTGGATGGTGTTTTTGTATTTTCATTGCCAATCTCTGGTATAAAAAGGAGTTAGCGCTATCGTTTCTGTCATGGTAATCGGTAAAGCTGGCCGTTGCTAGGATTACGATAATAAATATATGTTCAGCAGAGAGCAACGGAGCGATCGAAGGGCCGTGGCAAGCATTCTGGATGTGTTGAAAATTATTGGCTGGTTGTTATAGGCAACTTTAATTTCAATGAGGGTTAGACTAGTCGAGTCTGTAGCTGGGATTGTTTCTACAGTCAACCTTCGTAATTTTGTACTGAAAACTTTATTCAGACCTCTGCCGCACATGAGGCTCGAATTTCACTAATAGCGTCTGCTACTGATCTCTATTTAAGTAAACTGGAACAAAAACTAGGGCCAGGTGCACTATGTGTTACATTTTTGTTATGATGCCGCCAGCACGAAAATCACCATACCAAAAAAAGCTACACATAATGCGGAACACAGTTTTTCGCTCGTTTTTGTTTTACCGAAAGCTGTTGGGCAGCCGAGCGAACATCGGACTAGTTGACAGGCTCGTGATGAACATGCGTTGATATTGCCAACGTCCTTCGTTCGCGTCGGAAGAAACGAGGTGGAGATCTAACGTTTCCCTAGCTTCCTTACGGCACATTGCGCATCTTGCTGTAAGCGGTCGTAAGGTGTCGCTCTTGCATTCGGTTGCTACAGTGTGAACCAGCCTTTATGCACCGTGCAGCTTTTAAACTCAACTGTAAGCACACCGCTATTGTGGAGTAATAAACACACGTTTCTCTGCGCTGTCATTGAAAGGTTAGAAATTGGACTAGAGATTTTCTAAACCGCCCACCTTCCATCGCGTCGACCTTTACCGGGGTCAGCTCCTGCTTGGCTGTTGCCCCATCCTTGATCAGTAACCGGCAGGCCTTTCCGCTCACCCTCCTGTCTAAGAGATCGTCAGCGCTCCAAAGGCCACGAGCCACTAAACCAATGAATTTGGAGTCCGTATTGCCTTTTGAAAGGCAATTAGCAAGGTGTTTTTGCGCCATATAAACACTATTTCTCAGGTGCACCTGAAGCACGACGAAACGGAACAATTCAGTGTTTGGCCCTCTTTGTGAGAAAGAAGGGATGGGCTAGTATTTGGCGTTTACGAATAGCCCATCGAATTCTGTTCTACTCGGCATTCGCTTCAAACCGAATTTAAGTATTCAACAATATCGAATTGTTTGACCTTTCCGAATACTCTGGCTTGGATTTCTGGCCAGGTGGCGTAAGCTTCCAACCATTTCAACCATTTTGTTCTTCCAAACTCAGTACACTTGCAATTAACAATTACAGTACTTCTAAAACCAAATAAGGATAAATATAAAACCATAGTTTAAACATATCTTGTGGTATTTGTTGCTTGTACTATTCGAACTATTCGATTCAAAGTTATTCGGCCAAAATGACTATTTGCTTTGAATTCGATTCGGACCCTAATCCTCTATTCGCCCATGCGTATAAAAATCTGTTTGAAATAAATATTTGTGATAAACATAAAATTGTGTCACGCCATCTCAGGGGTGTTGAAGAATTATGGTGTACGTACTCTTACATCCTTTGTGCAGATTGCAGATTCTCACACTATTTAAAAAAATATAGTGAAAATTCTAGCAAGTGAGTAAACCCGAGATTAAAAGAGTCAGTAAAGGAACTCTGCAAAAAGAGCCCATGGTGATACACTCCATTCCACCTTAAATTGGACCACAGCAGGCGAACGCAGCCAAGCCGACGCGGAGAACATAGCTCGTGATCATCTGGCTGTGCTCGGCGACGCGTGGATACCAAGTCATGTGACACGCTGGCAGCATTTAATTGGCCATGATAGTTCGTAGATTCCTGTGCGGTTCAACGTAAGGTGAGACAGGGTATAGCAGTTCAATATACGTTGTCTGAATAAGAAAATTTGGAGTAAAAGCAATGTTTTTCAGCACAAAGCTACTTCCAAAATTTGAAGTAAGCCATGGCACTTTCTTCAATTCCAAGATATGTGTTAACCATAAAGGACAGCTGATAAAATTGTGCTTTCATAGAATTAAATAAAAACCTGCATTTTTTTTATAAAGACGCTATATTTTACAACCTAGAGTGCCCTCAACAAGATTCTGAAGTGTGTAAAAGCCCAGTTTTAGAACAAATATAGTTTTCACATAGAGAACATTGAACTTCTGCGGCAATTATGTGTGCAACAGGCTGTTTTGAAGTCACAGAAAGTGGACAGCTGTTGCTGGTTGCTTGCTGCAAGTGACACAAGTCTGTCAATGCTAGCAGTTTGAGGTTGCTATACTTCGTTTCAACTTCCGTCCGAGCGCAGCCAAAGCTACGTGTTGCCGGAGCCAATCACACACCGGCAATAGGTCACGCAATCTCGCCTGCAATTTTGTATCACTCCGCTGCGCTGCTAGTCGTCCGCGCCGCCCGCGCTCGCCGAGTTTTCCGTCTGATACCGGTGTATCAACCGTATCGTCTGCTACAGGTTTAACAAGTGCCCTTTCACGTTTTGAAATTTAGTCACAGGGGATGTGTGTACGTAGGCTGGCCGCTGGCGTCTGTGTCCGAGCTTTGCAGCTGTTCGGCATAGTTTAGAGATGTACACGTTGCAAGGTGCCCGAAGACCCGGCCGTGATTAAGATGCAATTATTGCACAGGTGCAATGTTTCTTTGTATTGTCTGGATATACCAGGGCTCGAGGCGCAGTCCTTTCAACCAGCTTCTTGACGTTCAATATGATCGGCAGGGAAAAGGGTGCCCTGATTTGGCCCCGTATCAGTAAATTGTAGTGGCCCGGACACTTTTCGTGTTTATAACGCATTCGTAGTACGACGCGGCCGGAGTCTCCTGCCGAATTTGAAAGTAGACATTCATCACGACCTCTGAGGCCCAAACGTGCCTTTGCAAAAGGACGTTTTGAAGCGACTCGTTGAGGAAACCAGCGAAGCACGTGATTCGGCCATTATAGGAACGAAATCACACAGAAAAAAAGGAGCGCAGCAGCCGTGTTGCTAGCGGAGGTACGTGTTTTTGCCAAACCACATGCATTTACATACATTAATAAAAACATAAACTTCAAAATTTTAATTCCTTTAGTTGCAAATCATTCTCAGCAGTACACATCTGCAATATTGTGCAATGTTTACGCACAAAACAGTTATTTTAGAAAGATTACTTTTGCGGACTACTTTGTGGTGCGTGGGAATGCCCTTCTCAAAGTTGCGAACCGTCCCTCAGCCTTTGGCTGCGCTCGGATTGAAGGTGAAACGAAGTATAGGATGAAGATCACGGGACAGGACGGCTTTGACCTCTGCAAATTTACAATACAAATTTATTAAAGTTAATTGAGACCCGAAAAATTTGCTTGTTCTTGGACGAAAATGTTTTTCATAGGCATTAAAGCTGTGACTGCATTTTGATGGCGCTGATCTTGGCTGTTTGAGGTTGCGGAGCAGAAATGGTTGTCTCAAACTCTCTGGCACGCTCTCCGTTAATGTCATCATGTGCGCTGTCTGCAAAGCACACGAAATAGTAAATGTCTAATACTCCCTAAGATCATGCAGAAAAATAAAAGGTACTAGAGGGGTCCACTCGAAGGAAATAAAAGAATTGTGTGCTCATACCCCCTCGCCAACCTCGGCCAGCTCAGCCGGATCGGCGGGAGTCGGTGCACCTTGCAGTGGTGCAGCACCCGCCACCCCGCCAAGCAGTGCAGCAGCTGGTGGTAGTGAACGCTCCCTTACCACCTCAGGCGGCGCCCCAGCCTGTGGTGATGCTTCTTCTCCGATGAACCTTTGCCGTGCCCCATTCACCAGCACTGCAGCCTGGGTCTGTGCAGTCTCTACATTGCTCCCTGCAAAATTTGTCACACGGTTTAATTTAGCAAAGATAAAATAATTGCTTTGTTTCCACTACAGCATTTGAGCCAGTGTTGCAAACCGTAGGGTAACTACCCTACTTGTAGGGTATTTTAGGTATTTGGTACTTTGTACGGTTGTAGGGCTGTCCGGCTATTTCCCCGCCAAAAGTAGGGTATTTTCAGACGTTGCATCATCAACGGCCATCATGATACAACAACAAAAACAGAGTAAAAAAAAAAGCTGCCGTGCAAGTTTTGCTTAGCTTTGCCACATTACGACATCATGCAAAACGAAAGTATCCAAGTTGCAAGACGTGCTAACAGAGATCACCACACACCAAGTTGGAGAGTATTGGAGAGCTGGAGCAAGTGGGAGAGGTGGGAAGAGTGGGAGTTGCGCAGAGGGAGTTTGGCGCCAGTAGAGGTATCTTCCCATTGGACATGATCCCGCCAATTTTTCTCTAGTGGCTCTGGTCCATCCCGCGGTCCTTGTTACACCTGCAAAACATGTGGCACCGCGGGCGAAACCACCCCGAGCGCACCAGAACCGGCAGCCACCAGTTCAACTGGACTTTTCTACGCGCTCAAGTAATGTGCGCATGCTACAAATAGCCATAGCTTGAACTACCACTCCTCCTGGGCGCTCTTTTCTTATGGCGCGTTGCAATTAACTCTTTCCTTACCACGCCCATAGAGTGCCGATCACCGATGATCGCCGAGTTTTAGCGACGTTTTAGCGAACGAAACCGAAACCATGACGCTTCATCGAATGACACTTTAGCAAATTCGGAAGAGCCGCCGGTTTCCTATCCCCCCGGGTGTAATAGCCTAGTTTGTCGAAATAGTACCTTAGTTTGACGAATCCCTGGGCGGTACACCCATAGAAGCTAATATACCGCTCGGATTAGCTTCCTTCTGTAAAAAGCCGCCTTGTCTGTCGCAGCGAGTGCTGGTCCCGCGCAGCCCAGTTTTTAATTTGACGACAAATCGGCTAACCATGTTGGTTGGGGACATATGATTAAATCAGCGAACAACGTTGGGAAACTGTTGAAGAAAACAGAAGACGGGAAAGACGCTGAAACTCACAACACAATCTATCTTCGAAAGATAAGGAGAAAGAAAATGACACAGAAAACACAGGCACGTGCAAATGGCTTGCGAACTACGGGGCGCGCTCCGGGGCGCGAGGCTATAGCTGTAGACATTCAACGCTTTAAAAAGGATATTTCTTTTTGTGATAAAGCCAATGATGGCTGACTCACACAGCGCTCTTCCAAGCCTTGTATAATAAACACCTAATAAATTTCTCTGGTAAGTTTTTCACGAAATCTACCTATAATATTAGTAATAGCCAATGTTGGACTACATGAACTATATCGACAGTGTAAAGGCAAGTGACCTCCTACGTTGGATCTAAGTGATAGGGTATGTTCACGAAGCCTGTCGTTAAGACACCGTCCAGTTGGTCCAACATAAGTTCTACCACATGACAACGGGATGCTGTACACCACGCACGAGGTACAAGGCACGAATGGTGAGGCAAGTTTTTTGTTAAACTTGTGTCTGGATACCTTTTCTATGCCGATATGAACCTTTGAACAAATTTAGGCCATTTTTTGGGGGGCAGAAAAAACAACCGGTACACCGCATCTTTGAGCTACATGTTTTACGTTATGAGATACCTTGTGTAAGTACGGGACCACTACCACCCGTTTTCTCTCAACATCGCCCCTAGGATTTTCTGCTCCATTTACTTTTTTAATCAAGACACGCACCCCTTCACTTAAAACCGGCCAGGGAGAGCCAGAAGACCGCAGTCTTTGAATTTGGGCATTAAAGCTATCCTTAATACAATGAAAACAGGACTTTTTAAGAGCTGAGCCAAGGCATGAGAGTGCAATACCCCACTTTACAATTCTTGAATGGGCCGAGGCGTATGGTAAAATGCCCTTTTTTGAACGTGGGGAGAAGGACCACATAAGTGGTTGAAGCAAAGTGAAAGCGAAAGGTCCAGAAATTGTAAGACGCCAACCCTAGGCTCTTCATAGTTTTACCTGGGACCAAAGCTGCACTTATCGAAAATGTTGGTTGAGGTTTTCTGTGCGCTCGCTACATCCCTGTTGTGCTGATGCTGCACAGCGCAGATGCAAACATGGTGTTCTAGAATAACGCAGGTATGCGCGTGCATGCGTGCCCTGTCACTTTGTACTGTATTAATATTATCCTGTATCATCATAACCCATGCAACAGTATTATTTGAACAAAGATTTGCCTCGTAGGCTAAAATGTAGGGTAATAAGTAACATTCGTAGGGTAAGGTAGGGATTTCTGGACGCCGGCGTGGGGCATTTTCGAAAAATAGGTTGGCAACAGTGATTTGAGCCAATGTGTGCTCTGAAAAATTGGATAATGCTAAGGCAGTCCTGGTTTGGGGAAGTTTAATTGCACTGCCACCAAGCTGCAAACCGGTAAATATTTGCAACTTTATTCGTTTGCATCGCTTCAAGTTGGCACCATTATTTGTGATAGTAAAACAAATTACACTTTAGGGAGTATTGTTTTCCAAATTTTAGTATATAAATTGCTGGATTGCTTGTGTGCAAATGGAAGGAGCTATGCATCTAGTGAAGAACACCTCTGTAAGAAAAGCAATGTAAACACATTGATTTTCTACAAAACTACAGTATGGGCAACCTCTGGCCAGTACCATAACTGCTCCAGAAAAATGCTCGAGTAACGAAAACCAAAGAAATATAACTAATGTAAATTACAATATTCACGAATTCTAGCTAATTCAAAAAAATATTGTTTACAAATTATGTTTAAAAGATCTGCTTCAGATTCCCTGGCAGTAAAATTTAACTACAAAATACTGCACTTATTTTTCAGTAGAATTGCTACACTTTGACAGTCCTACAATTGTTAGAAGCTTGCACGTGCTTAACAACACCAATTTAGGTGTCACCAGTTTACCAAGCAACTTCTGGAAGGGGGCTTCTGTTAAGTGTTGTTGGGTTTCTAATCGGCAAAGAGGTAGGGGCCAAAGGCATCACTGGCCGACTGGGTTGAAATGTCTGTTGTGTTGTTTGTAAAATATTGTAATATTTATCATAAACCCTTCATTTATAATGACTAAAAAAGGGACCCTATCGAAAAATCCGGTATACCTTTTCGCTATCCGGATTACGGAACCAGAAATCTATCTGGATTCTACCTGGACTCAGTCTGGAATTTAGGTTTTCAGAAATTATTCCTTTGTCTTCAATCTGGATTTCGGGTTTCCAGAAACAAATTTCCCGTTCCATAATCGGGATAGTGAGACGTTATACCGGATTTTTCGGTAGGGGATGGTGTAACGTTAAAATTTAAGCAAAACAATTGAAGCTATTAAGATTTCAGGACCAGTTCATTTTACAGGTGATGGTGTTGTGTGGGCGAAGAGTTGCTGATGGCTGGTAGCCATGTCTAAAACAGCTCAAGGGCCCTGCCAGATAAATGCTTAAAAATTCTTGATGATCAGTATATGTATAATAACAAAAGGCAAAGTCACTCATTAGCAAGAGATCAAGTTGGTCCTATGTTTTGAGTTCTTCATTTTTCATTATCTTTGTTCTTGAACCAACCTTTTGCGTTATAGAAATGCACAGCTGAAATTATATTAAAGTTATGCAAAGTAATGTGATCACTGTATTGTAGATAATTTTATATGACATGCATCCAGCATCACCTTGTTTATTCAGCATGTCTTCTGGTCCAAAGTCGCCTTGCTCATTCAGCATGTCTTCTGGTCCAAAGAAATTGCGGGTCTCCAGAGTTTGAAACAGTGACCTTCGAACAAGGCCAGTGCCCCTTGTAGACACTAAGGAAAGTAAATAAAGGATTAAGAAGGTGCAACTGTCAAGTAACAAGGGCTATGACACCATTTCAGCCTTGTAATGTGAAATCATAGCAGTATGACAAAATTTATGGCCCCATATTCTTTCTTAAAGTTAGTGATTATTGGTCCAGAAAGGCCATGCAATGCTGGTCTCTATACAAAAGCAAGTTTCAAATATGCATGTCATTAAAACATACAACTCTTTCATGCATTAAAGGGAAACTCCGCTTCATTTTTGTTTTTGAAAAAACAATGCAGTCCTCTTCAGTATCACCTAGGAAGACCACACGTCAAATATTACGACGCAGTTCTTTCTAAATGTTTCTTCAACGGTCCGGCAAACTTCGCAACTCGCCAAGTTGCCGAAATCGGCAGACTCGAGCGGGCGAACTCAGGCAAAACCAACAGCGCATTCAAGGCAATGGCGTGGGCAAAACCAACATTGAGCTAAACGTCATCACCATTGCCCTCATTTGCTTGTTCCTACTTCTCCAGGCAAGCGTAACGGGTGACGTCAGCAACGCTTCCCCTCTGCACTCATGTGTGTCTACGTGATTGCCGTAACGCGTCTGTGCAGCGCGCTTGTTGGGAGCTGTACGGCCGCCCCACCGGTTCCTTTGCTACCATTATTCAGTCCTATACTTACCGAGTATCGAGCCTTTTTTATTGCGCTAGCATTGTTGTGCCAGTAGTCAAGATTTTCAGCTATGTATATACTCGCCCCCTAGTGCAAACTAGAGGTGCGCAGTAGATCATTTCAAGTAACTGACCGTGCTTTCACAACGCTGCTCCACGCGTACGCCGACGGACAGTACGCGCTCCTTCATATTCGCCCTCTCTTCGAAGGATTGACGACCTTGACGTCGTCAAAGACGTCACCTTAGAAGTCCTAAAGTCGCCGTCTTGGACGTAGTCCCCTAAGACGTCGTTCTAGACGCCATCCTTGAGATCGTCCTAGATTTCATCACAGAGGTCGCCCTTAAGAACACCTTAGAGGTCGCCCTAGATGTCCTATACGTTATCTTTGACGTAATCCTCTAGGACGTCATCCGAAATTTGCATTTAAGGTCTTCGTAGAGGTCGTCCTCTAGGACGTCCTTGATGTCGCCCTTGTCGTCCTAGAGGTGGTCCTAGATGTCGTCCCCGAGGACGTCGTCTTTGAGGTCGTCTTAGAGGCCACCCTTGATATCACCCTAGAGGTTGTCATGGACGTCGTCTTTGAAGTCTTTTTCTAGGACGTCGTCCTCTACGTTGTCCTTGAGGTCATCTTATAGGTCGTCCTCGACGACGTCATCCTCAACGACGTTAGACGTCGTCCTTGAGGTCACCCTGGAGGTCGCCCTCTAGCGACCTACATGTCCTGACATTCCGTGATTTATACACATTACCTATGCACGCGGCTGCACATGAGCATATAGCCGGTATGCAACGTGTCTCACATAGATAAAACGATAAATGCTACATTGATTTTATAACAAAAAATTCTATCGTATTTATAGGTAATCACCCCTGTGGTTTCTACGAAGTTATTTCTACCACCAATATTCCGCCACATAATTTTTTTAGTAGGTAAAATAAAGAACGACTCGTATTGTAAGACGTGATAAAGTGCAGGCGAGCTGCTAATGAATCATCATCTCGTAGACGATGAGATGGTGAACAATAAAAAAAAACGAAGACAACAAAATTTCAAACGCAACTGAAATTTATTGATTTCAGCTGCGTTTGAGATTTAATTGTCTTTGTTCGTTTTTCTTTCATATTTTCCCGTCTCAGGGTCTACAAGGTATCGATGACACGTTACAGACTTTGTTGAGAGACGCAATAAGTATCCTAAACTTCTTTATCGCTCGGCAATTGCCCGCTAAAAGTCGGACAAGTTATACTGCACAATGAGGGGGAAAATAGAAGAAAATTATCGTGCAGCTAATGGATGGTAGAGACAAATTGTAGAAACCAAAGGGGCGATTATTTTTAAATGTGATCGCGTTTTTCGTTGCACACTGCCTATGAGACACACGTTGCACAACGGCTATGTGCTAATGTACAGTCACGCGCGTAGGTCATGTGCATTGATCACGTGAGGTCAGGTCACGTCAGGTTTTTAGAGGTCGACCTCTAGTTCGACCTAAGGATGATGTCTAGACGACGTCGACGATGACGTCCTAGAGGACGACGTCAAAGTGGGCGCGGGAACAGCAACGCGATGCGCCTCGCTAACACCGTGCGCTTGCTTGTGCAGGTTAGTACATGTTCCACCACTTTGTACGCAAAGAAATCAAACAATCTATGCTTGATGTTGTTCCCGTGCCCGGGGATTTTGCTGTCTTTGCTTGAGAAGTGTGTTGACGCGGTCGGCCAACTTATTGTACGCTTAATCCCCACCCCACGCGGTCGGAGGTGTCTCAGGAACTAGGTTCCTGAGACACCTCCGACCGCGTGGATTTTAAAATTGCTGTATCTTTGTATGTTGTGGATTTTTAAATTGCTGTATCTTTGTATATTTATTTTGTATATGTGCCTGTTTCTCCTGTCAGCTAAAAAGGGGCTGGAGCCTCGTCAGAAGACAAATCGTCTTCTTTTGCCCCAGCCCCCCAGACCCTTTTTTGTGTCTGAAATAAAAGATACATACATACATAATAGAAGCACAACTAAAACAATTTCATGATATGTTCACTCTCTAAAAAGGTGTCAATGCCCATACAATAAAAATGAATAAAAAACAGTCGAACCTTATCAATTGCGTAAATGAGAATAAAATAAATCAGAAGTCTATTCAGGGTAAAATCACGGAACTCGATAAAAGACTATCTGCTGTCAAGACTAAAAGCACCTCTTGTGAGGTCGTCCATCAAGAGTTAATAACGTTGCGCCAACAAGTTTCATTCTTTTTAAACGTTAATTCCACGTTGAAGGTTAGTCAAGCAGAACAAGACGATAGGCCTCGACGGGATAATTTGCTTTTTTTATGGCTTGGATGACGCTCAGTCGGAAACTTGGGCTGAACCAGAAGATAAATTGCTGAATGCTATAGCGACTCCTCTGAACCTGGTCATCCCTAGTGACACCATTGAACGAGCGCACAGACTTGGCGCGTTCTCAGTCAATACATGCAGACCAATCATAGTCAAATTCTTGTCATTTCAAATCAAGCAACAAATTTTTGTTCTCAAATGCTAAACTGAAGCCTAGCGGCATAACTGTCAGCTAAGATTTTTCACCCGCTACGAGACATGATAGAAAAAAAAGCTTGTGAAATTGGGGAAATCACACAACGGCTCATTTAAACTGCGCTATAACAGCTCTTCATGAACTAAAAGTGTTTTAGTTATAATCCCCTTATCAACAGTGTCTGTGAGCTTGCAGACACGTCAAATACTCAGGTTTATCAAAAACCTGCTGATAACGACGTAACTGATTCGGCTTCCGACGCCCGGCAATGACGAGTCGTGAAGGGCAGAGGCTTGTCATCGTTGCCAAAACGAGTTTCTGTTCTGTTTACTAATATTCGTACCATTCTTCCAAAAAGGGACGATTTATGTTTTGTTCTCGATTCCACTGATGCTGACATAATCGTTTTGACTGAAACCTGGCTTTCGGCTAAGGTTGATACTTGCGAAATTTTCAATCGTAACAAGCGTTTCATTGTGTACCGACATGATTGAGGCCACAAGTGCGGTGGGAGCGTCTTGATTTTTGTGTCTGGCCGCTTTGCATCATCCCTCGTTGATATAAGTAACAACTTGGAAATTGTGTTTGTTCATCTTCGCTTTCACCACTCAAGGTTGATTATGGGAACCTGTTATTGTCCCGAGTCCAGCAGCTCTAACTTCGTTCAGGATTGACATGATGCTATCAATAAAGTTTCTGTTCGTTTTTCTAGTCTCCCACTAATTTTACTGGGCGACTTTAATTATCCCAACATAGTGTGGTTGAGCGAGCGTCCATTTTCGAGTCCTTTTTCATGGGAATGTTACAACTTTTTACAAATATGACTTAATTTCAATTTTTTGCAAGTCGTTACACGACCTACGAGAATCCCTTCTTCTACGTTAAACATTCTAGACCTTATTTTTTCTACTGTGCCAGACATTGTTTCTTCTGTATCCTGCCTGCCTGGCTTGAGTTACCACTCATTGATTCATTTTGAGCTTAAGGTTACAGTATCTCGTACTGTTGATAACACGAAACGCGTCAGAGATTATTAGAGAGCAAACTTTGAATCAATTAATCGTGAGTTGTGCCTTTTCTTAGATGACTACTTACAACAATTTTCGTATCGCTCCCTGGAAGAAAATTTGAATCTATTTAAATGCAAAGTTGATTCTCTCATGAGCACTTTCATACCGCTAAGATCCGTTACTCATAATTGCCAGTCTCCATGGTTTAATCAATACCTCAAACGATTGTCTAACAAGAAGAAACGTCTTTTTCAGTCTGCGAAAAGCTCTAACTCTCAGCAGCGTTGGGACGCCTATGCGTCCGCAGCTAGTGCTTATATGGCAGTCATTACGAACGCCAAAGATGTTTTTTTTTAATGTTACCTTGCCCAGCATGTTGATTAATAATCCTAAGCAATTCTGGAACTCTGTAAATAAGAATTTGATAGGTGTACCATGCCTCTTAGAAATGCTGATGGTGATAATATTCCTAGCAGTGATTGTGCAAGGGTCTTCAACGAAATGTTTGTGTTGGCGTTCTCTTCGTCTCAGATTTCTTGTGTTATTAAATATTCTACCAATGCATATTTTCCAATGAATCCAATTTGTATTGACACTATAGGCATAGCCAATGTGATCGATGCTCTCAAAATGTCGTCGTTTGCTGGTATTGACAACATCGATTCTATATTTCTGAAAAATACGAATATGTATAGTCCAATTACTTTATACAAACTTTTTGAGCAGTCTTTGGAGCTTGGTTTTATCTCCGACGATTTGAAGATTGGGACGGTGATTTCTTTGCGTAAATCAGGTGACAAACATTCCCCAACAAACTATCGTCCCATCTCAATCACTAGCATACACTGTAAACGTCTTGAACATTTCATATATACTCACTTTGATAATCTTTTAGAGTCTAACTCTTACTTCTGTAATGCTCAACATGGCTTCCGGGAATCATTTTCTTGTGAGACTCAGATCTTGTGTTTACCCATGACCTTCATTTCATTCTTGACCGCGGCTCTCAGGTAGCCTGTATTTTCCTAGATATTTCTAAAGCCTTCGACAGGGTCCCTCACTCCCTCCTTATTCAAAAGCTTATCAAACCTAATTTAGATCCTAATGTCGTTGCATGGCTGCGTTCGTTTCTTACTAATCGATCGCAGTTTGAAACTGTCAATGATGTGGATTCCCAAACTTGACAAGTCAGTTCAGGTGTTCCCCAGGGCTTTGTTCTGGCGTCTCTCTTATTTCTTATCTGTGTTAACGACGTACCTAACAATGTATGTTTATCTGCCAGTCTGTTTCAGATGACTGCGTTATTTATCGTGAAATTACTAATGACTCTTATATATCTCTCCTCTAGTCTGATGCTAACTCTATTTCGGAATGATGTAGCTTGTGGTGCATGCAATTAAATACTGCTAAATGTAAATGCATGCGCGTGTCTCGTCTTAACACAACACGACCTGTTTACTTCATTGATAACGTTCCTCTCGAGTATGTGCCATTCTACAAGTGTCTGGGAGTGAACATAACTTGTGATTCATCCTGGAAAGCTCATATTGAACATATCGTTAACTATGCAAATTGCGTGCTTGGTTACCTTAAAATAAACTTTTTCCTCACGCCTACGTCATTAAAACTGATTCTTTACAAACCCCTTGTTCGGAGTAAGCTTGAATATGCTGCATCTATCTGGGACCCCCGTCTTGAATCGCTCATTTCTGAATTAGAATACGTCCAAAATCATGGTTCCCGCTTTATTTTTTTTAATTACCATCGTACCGCCAGCGTAACCGTTATGAAAACCAGTTTATTCTTGCCTTATCTTTCTATGCGCAGAAAAGTGTCTCGCTTGTGTTTGTTCCACAAAATATATCATCATGATTCATCTCTCAAGCAAAGGCTACTAACACAACCTCATTATCTCTCAGCACAGAACGATCATAGATTCAAAGTTGGCATTCCATCCTGCAGGACTAACGCATTTCACCATTCCTTTATTCCCAGCACCTCTTTGTATTGAAATCACCTTCCCATGGATGTTTCTGAAATCGTAGACAGTAAGAGTTTCAGAAATGCCTTGACTAAGATGTATTCCTCCACACAACCATAGTCCTCCTGCCGTTTTGCTGTTGTGTATTTTTTCTTGTTTTTTGTATACCCACTCCCCTCTGTAATGCCTTTGGCCCCGAGCGTAAAATAAATAGATAAATAAAGACTTCCTCTAGAGCTACCTCTAGGACAAACTCTAAGGCGACATCAAGGACGACCGCAAGAGCTACCTCTAGAAGTACCTAAGGACGACATCGATGACGCTTTGAAGACGACGTCAAGAACAACCTTTAGAACGGCCTGTATTGTGATATTGTTAACGGCCTCTTGCATGGCCTCAAGAACGAAGTTTAGGACTACGTCCTAGGGGAAGACGTCAAACACACCACCTAGGAGGACTTCTAGGGCAACATTGAGGACGACGTCAATGTGGTCAGCTCCTTCGAAGGAGGTGCGAATGCGAAGGAATGCGTAATGCCGCTTCGCATACGTGCCGCGCAATGCAATACGAACACAGTGAATGAAAATTGTCTACTGCACATACCTACTGCGCATTAGGGGGCCAAAATATCTATAGCTGAAATTCTTGATTAGTAGCATAATAATTTATGACATTAAAAACACGTCGGAGCCGTTGCTGACCTTTGAATCGCCCTCACTCATCTAAACGCACTAGGCCAAACCGAATATTTTACTAGGAAGAAATACCGGACGCTCTTCTCATTGGCATTAGACGGAACGGCTGCCGTGCCGAATACTCTAGTGGTGGAATGGCTTATTTCTCGACACCTCTCTCCCCGTCCCCGTCTCCTTGTGGCCAGCCACGTGACCAGGTGACGCCGCAAAATGCGGTACCGTTGACGAGTGTTGTTTTTATGGTGCCGCTCCCACCATTAAGTGTGATTCGAGGTTCAGAGCTGCATGTTTTTTTTAAGTGTAATATTGAGAGTGTCTTCTCTTCCTCTAGTAAAGCATTTTTCACATCTTCGGAGCCTTGAGCAGGATTGGGCATTATCACGATATAATTGTATCGTCATACTATTTTAAATGTTCTTTAGTATATATATATTTTTCAATCCAGATAACATTTTTAAACCAGTATTTGTATTTCAGTATTGGAATACATCTTGGACATATTCCGTATATCGTGATACAATCCCGCGCCAATTTATCTGATTTCAATACTCGAAAAATCAATGAACCCCTAGCAAAAGCTCGAAAGCCTTTTTCCTTGCTTCTTTCGAACTTCAGTGAGGCAGAAGGTACAATGAATGTGACGTTGAGGCTTTGGTTTTGAACATTATGACTCCGAAATTCCTGACTCACTTCTCCATTTTCCAAGAATAACGTATGTCTTGCGGAGTGCTTCAGTTGTTCCACTATTTCTTTTTTATAATATCAAAACGTTAAAGGCACTGTGTGTACGATCTTTGCAACAATACATTGCTCTCCCAGCCCAATTTACTGGATCGAGCAAAAAGTTTCACCTTTAGATCATCAAATAAAAGAGCAACATTTCATTGAAAGGCGAAGTCTTAAAGTGACTACTAAAAGTAGTACTGTCATGTAACTGCCATGTAAATTTAGAGGATCTTGTGGCAGTTCTTCAAAGGCGTGAAATATCTCAAAACGAGAACTGCAGTGCAGTATGAAGGGAAAGTGTTTCCAGCCTGCTGAAGAATCACTTATTTTACAAAGCTTAATGTTAAAATGAAGAATTATCATTCTCCACGAAATTAATTTCCGGCCCGAGAACGCCCAAGTTCACCTTCAAACTTCACCTCGCGATTAGAATGAGTTTTTGTTTCCGCTGGATGACTCGTTTTTCGCTTTGAAAGTAAAAACCACGTCAACAAAGAATACCTATATTTCACCTCCAAGCGTGGTCTAAATGAATTTAAAAATATATTTGCATTGTTTAAAATTTTTTGCAATACGAAAACGGTCTTTTTTATTTTAATATGAGCCCGTGTTTGTTGACACTTGTGGCATGCTTAACCTAGTTCGCTACAATGATTGTTTGACCAAATCGGCAGCGGCTGATCGATGAGTTGTTTAAAATTTTCTAAAGTTACTTTATGAGAAGATAAAACATGGAGCGCAATTTTACAAAGAGGAACATTTTGCTAATTATAAAAAAGTGCACATCCCCCAAAAATTGAGACGTTTACAATTATCTGTAATGCCGAAGTAGAGTCCAGCTCTTGAGGCGGAGAAGGGGAGGATACGGAGGGTATGCTCCTACTCCTTCTCCTCTCCTCCTCTTCAGCTCCCCTCCCATTTAGCATAAAATTTTCGCTGAATTTCCCGCTAAAGTTTGCGGGAAATGTTTTCCGCTGAATTTAGCGCGAAAAAAATTTCCGCTAAATTTACCCTAAAAACTTTTTTGCTAAGTGTAGCGGGAAAAATTTTATGCTATATTTTTTTGCGGGGAAATTTCCCGCTAAATTTAGCGGGAAAATGTTTGCGCTAAAAAAAGCGGGAAAATATTTCCTTTCAATTAAGCGTAAAGATTTTTCCGCTAAATTTCGCGGGGGAACTTTCCCTCTAAATTTAGTGGATAATTTTTTCTGTTAAATTTAGCAGACAATTTTTTTGTGTTAAATTTAGAGGCAAAACTGTTTTGCTAAACCTAGCGCATAATTTGCTCCGTTAAATTAAGAGGAAAAATTATTCCGCTAAATCTAACGGTGAACGCTTCCTGCTAAATGTAGTGCAAAACATTTTTCCGCTAAATTAAGCGCGAAATTGTTTCGCTAAATTTAGCGGGCATTTTTTTCCCACTAAGTTTGGCAGGAAATGTTTTTTAGCTAATTTAGCGGAGAAGTTTTTCCGGTAAATTTAGCGGGAAAATATTCCCGCTAAACCTAGCAGAACTTTTTTGCCCTAAATATAGTGGGGAAAGTTTTCCGCTAAATTTAGCGGACAAATTTCCTCGCCAAATCCAGCGGGAAAAATTTCATAAACAAATTTGGTGGGGAAATGTTCCTGCTAAATTTAGGTGTCGTGTGACGTCACTAGTGACCCTCGTGACGTCACTTTTGACATCATTATGGGAACGTCTCATAACCAACGTTATTAGATTAACTCAGTTACGGAACTGTTCAGAGACGCTGCATGCACGAACAGTACCCCCCTCACTCACCACGGCTCGCCCGGTATAGCTCGACGCGCCACCGGATGGCTGCTTCGCTATCTGAATCGGGATAAGTTCGTTTCAACGTTACTAGAAAGTAAAAACCTACGGAAGAAAACTCTTTTTGTAGTAACGTTTATTGGAGTTCAGTAAAAAACGGGGGCCGCGTGATGTTTTCTAAAATTTTTAGTTTTCAAGGTTTTGCAGCACAATTAATATTGTTTTTATTCAACCATGCCTCAGCGGGGATTTCATGTAGCGCGTCCTGACCTAGGCGCCTTTTCACTTCGGTAATGTGTCGCGGCGCGTCCGCTGGGGATACAAGGGTGGCACCCCTGTAAACCTTTCCACTGTATTTGTTTCGGCTTCGAAATGGCAGATTAAAGCCAAAATAGATGTTACGTGCAGTTCCTCGATTGACCGCTGCGGGAGAAATGGCGTAGTTTTTTTCGCCATTTGGCGCTTCAGCAGTGCTCATTAGAATGCACAGTTATGAAACGAAACTATAGATGGCGCTTCGAACGACTCCAGGCGGATTGAAGTGAGGGAGGGGGGGTACCCCTCTCCGCGGGAGTTCCACAACTGAGGCAATCTAGTAAGGTTGCCCATAACGCAAGGTGTAGTTACGCCGACGACGACGCCGTCGCCGCTCAAGCCGGAAACGGGCGCCACAGGGCTGCGCTCTAAAATACTTTTTTATTTAATGTATGTGAGTATTAGCGCCCGGGCAAAATGTATTCCTGTATTTGAATTTACATATTCCTTTTTTTTTATCTTTTAAATGTATTTCTTACACGTTTTATGATACTTTTGTATGGATGTATTTCAGTATCAGTATTTTAGCAGTCTCCGTCATGTATTCCAGTATTTATATTTCCAAATACATTTTAGAGTATCTCTGCCCAACCCTTGCCTTGAACGGGTCTCAGACTGCTCTGTTTAGCTTCCTATTTTAGAAGGCTCTATTTTAGAAAACTAATTTATGAAGCTTTTTCATTTGATTCATGTTTTCAACTCTTTAGGAAGTTTGCGACTTGAATTGGCTGCCAGATACCAAATTCGGTATCGAAAATAGTAGTAGTAGCAAGGAACGTGTACACGATCGCCCCAATATTCACTCAATATGTATTACACCATCGATAATCAGTCAATAAATATTCCGTCATAAATTGTCTTTGTGACGTCGTCACCGGCCATCGCATGCCGCTAGTGACGTCATCTCTTGAACCGCGTGACGTCGTGTGATCACGTAACGCCCGTGTCGGCGCGCTGCCGCCATCTGTCATCTCCCGTTTGCAAGTACCAGAGCCATAGAGTTTGGTAACTAATTAACTCCGTAGGTGCAACGTGTCTACTTCAGCAAAACTCGGTGAACTGCTGCCGTCGTTTATCCTCAAAGCAAGAGTTAACCCCTCGAATGTGCAGAATCGACACGAAATCTCCGCTCTGTGCACAGGGTGGTGGATCTTCGAAACAAAGGATGTATTGGGGGATGATGCAGGAATTTCCTTTGCAAAGTCAATATAATATGACCTCGTGAGACCGATTTCTTAAAGGTGTTCTCTCCCACAATCGAAGAATGGACTTGGTTACTTGATGTTTAATATTATATTATTTTCTCATTGTTTCTGCCACCTACCGAAAATTCACACCCTCGCGACTGTTTTGATGTCTTGGTAGGGTATCGAGGCAGAATATTTACGAAGATTCCTGGAGGATGAAGCAAGCCTATCAGCTTTCGCGTTGCCTAATGTACCCACGTTGCTTGGAATAGTTCAAAACGTATTATAGACTCCGTTCTGCAATTCTGTAGTAATCTTGGTACGCACAGGCTGTATGAGTGTATTCTTTGCGTCTTTCAAGGCTATAATTGCAGTGATTGCGCTTGGTGAGTCTACACATATAGTCAATCTTTCTATTCTCTTCAGTCTAATATAATAGGTTGTTGGTAATTCTTCACACAATTCTGCTGCAAAGTTATTCGGAAACAATATAAGCCGTTTTAACCCAGAAATGTTTTCCGAGTACATGGCACAGCTGGCAAATGATAACCCCCTTGCACCATCAGTAAAATCCGCGAATAATCAGTATATTTCGTCTGGAATTTTTAAAATCTGTGAAAATTGGTGGTCGGAGCGACAGTGTGCTTAATAATTCTTTTAAGAAACCAGTGTTAACAGAATAGCAATCCCATGGTCCAGTACAGTGAACATGATAAAGACGTTCACTCCATCTAGTAGAATCTGAAGAGATGTATGAAGTTCCGCGAGACGCAGACTCAAATGGCGCACGATGCAGGGTTTGTTTTAAAAAAGCGGCAAATGTTTGAATATTTTATAGCGAAATATCTTGAATAGTAATGTTTAGCCAAACCCCTGTAGGCATATATCATAATGAAATATTGACGTCTATTACCCAGTAAACATGATGGATCCAGCATATCAACTCAAAACTTTTGATGTACAGAAAGCACCCGTGGCAAGACGGAAATCGAGATGGTGCACTGACTTTTACATTTTAAAAGCTAATGGCCTCGCTGATCCATACACAATTGCACCATAGCCAAAACGCGGTCGGAAAAGATAATTGCGATGAAGACACTTGCTATCAGATCCCCATGACTTTTGCACTTAAGCGTTTTAAATGTTCAGACTTCGAAGACATTCTTAGAGAGTTCATGTGAGAAATAAGAGTGGGTCCTTTGTTAAGCATTACACCCAGAAATTTAGCTTAGTTCTAAGAGGCAAGCGCGTTGCTTCAAGTTCCAAATCTGGATCAAGAGTCAGCCCACGGCGTAAGAAAAACGGCACACAAACCGCTTTTTCGGAGAGAACTTATAACCATTTTTTTCTTCCCAAGTACATAGTTAATTTACGGCTACCTCAAGCTGGCTTTAACAGCTGGAGGTGTTACAAAAGGTACAGGAATGTTGAAAATTGTCTGCGTACAATGACTATGAGATTGAAGATGGGAGTATCTTGGCAATGGAGTTTATCTTGACAGCAAACAGTGTAGCGCTTCAAAGGCCCTTTTGGGAAGCTCTATTTTCCTGAAAAAAATAGATTCGACACAGTACAACCTAGTCAAACTTGTAATGTCTAGTGTGTCGAAACGTATCTTATACACCCCAATATACGACCCCCAATTCCATCGTCATAAATGCTTCTTGGTATTCCAAACCTCAATGTGCTGTCATAGGACAGTTGTGACGCACGCAAAAATGTAAAGCGGCTCCCGAGAGAACATTTCCCAACTCGACTAGATCGGCTCCTGAGAGAATCAGATTACGATACGCGATTTAGGTGCCACGTCATCGGCGCACCTTGCCGCACGCTTGCATCTATGCCGCGCCATATCCAGGTTGCATTACATTGGATAATACCCTCATGGCTCAACATCGCAACGCGAAAACAACTCTATCGTCCGGCTGCCGTATTATCTTGCAATTTCACCAGCTCACGCCGCCATGAGGTAGCCCTACGCACGAGGGTTTAATATAACACGACGCAAGGTCACCAGAGAGACAGGACAGACAGAATTCACAACAGGAAGGAACCAGACAGCGAAGACTGCTCCCTGTCCCTATCTTAACTAAGAAAAAAGTAGGTAATCTAGCCGATTGTTCTAGAACATTTAACATCGAGTGAGGAAGAAATCCAGATGCTGCAGATTCTTTCTAGGCCAAAATCAATAGAAATGCAATGTTGTTTATGCACAAACAGTTCACGAATGAGTGTCTCGAAGCTAATCAATTTGTTCACTGCGATAGTCCTTGGCAGAAGCCGCTCTGTTTTGTTTTTTTTTTGCCAAAAACATTTATCTTTTATAGCTTTAACAACCGTCTATTGATCAGTCTCTCGAAAGAATTTCCCAAGCCGCTATTGAGTGGAATAGGTCGGTAACTGGAAAAGAGTGCTGCGTCTTCGCCAGGCTCCAGAAGCGGCACAATATGATTCCACCTTCACGCATGAAGGACACATGCCTTTTCGCACAAAGAGTTGAAAACATGGGGAGGTTTCTGAAGCTAGTCATGCGAGAACTCTGAAGCATGGCATAGTGCAGTGCATCAGGCCCTGGTGCAGACATCTTCTTTACATCAAGAGCCTGTTCGAGCTCACAGATTGTAAAGGGCCCTTTATGTGGCCCATGTTAACCACCCCCCCCCTCCCCCCCCCCCCCAAAAAAAAAAAGAAGACATAGCGCAGTGTTTTGTGATTGATTTAAACTGAAGGAATCGTGCACTATAAATGTTAGAGCGGGATACACTCTGAATTCAAAGCAATAATATTGGTAACATTTTCGACTGACCCTAGATGCTAGTAATATTCCGGGATTGCAATAGAGTGGTAGTCGCTTTTGATTTTTCATACTCGATCCCAAATTCAAGATGTCTTCTTTGCCTGGTTTCTTGTCCAGCGGGCTTCTACTTGATGCATTCGAAATTTAATCTGGTTCTTAATGGTTGCGTACCATCGAAAATCATCGCAAGCTTTGTTTTGCTTCATAAGGGTGCTTGAGCAGTCTTCGTTCCAGCACGACTTTAATTTTTGTTTTTGCTAAATTACCGGAGGTAAAGAGAATAGTCTGCTCGTCGCCATTATTTATCTGAGCAGTAAGATAGGTTGCAGCCTCCTCAGGGGACGAAATGGCCAATACTGGAGCGTCAAATGTAGCAGCTTGGCTAAAACATTGCTAGTCTGCTTTGCCTATATTCTATCTAGGCATACGTTTCTGAAGACTGGGAGGCCAACAAGGCATCCTAAATCAACCGGGAAGAGGTCACTCTCAAAGAAATGCTCTAAAGCCTACAAAGTAAACCAAGAAAGCATTGATGGCGATGAAATGAACAAATCAATTCAAGAAAAAGTGTTTTTGTGCATCACGAAACGTGTTGGGGATTTTGCATTTAAATGACCTAAAAATGATGAGAATAAAATATCTCAAGGACGCCTCCACGTGAACTAATTCGTGTACTGCACAATCTGGTGTGAGGTGTGATAAGAATGAAAATCGCATAAAATAAAAAAAGACTGTGGAGTTTGTTGTGATATGCTGGCTTCTAACAGAGGCACCGTTAGAGTAAACAAAGGGTTTTCTTTTCTTTTTTTTTTTTGAAAAACGGCAGCGATCTCAAAGGAAACGTCAAGCCTACTAACCCGGCCCCACATATCCGCGGCAGTATAGACGACGATTAGGGCCACATTGGTGGGGTCGGTTCGATAAATTACTTCCGTCGGTGCTGATGGTCGACTACTTTGTCGCACTCTCAAATATAGTGGAAGAGAATACAGACGTACCAAAGTAAGGACAGAGTCCAGGTGCATTTATTAAAACACCCCACTATACGAACTACTACGTCCCCATCCAAAGTAACATCCGTGCCTGCAAGGTAAGAAAAGGGACTTACGAGCCAGACGCATTGTTCCACAGAGCCAAGATCGGGAAAGCGTCCGAAAATTCGCCTATACACGTCCTCTTTCGTGGTCACCGGACGAGACCCCATCCCAAAAGTGGGATGGGGTCTCGTCGGGAAAAGACGAAGCGAAACCTCCTCGCCTGTCAGCAGTAATTCGCATCCGAGCCAATCAACAGAAGAAGCCCCCCCCCCCTCCTCCTTTTCGAGATAGAGTGATGAGAGGGCCCTCCAAGACAGGGGACCCTTCGCTTCAAGAACAGGTTGCAGTCCACGGGGGGTGAGGCCGAGCGTGACGACCAGCAGCCGTTATCACAGACATCGGGGATGGGAGTTCACAGGAATCCCCACAGGTTTGATTTAAAAGCTTAACTAGGTCCGGCATATCTACGGGAATGTGCGGTGGAAGATACAGTGAAACAACTGCAATGAGTCGGTCAGTGAGAAGTCGTGATGCCAAAGCTTCAAGAGGAATGTCAAGAGGGATTTTGGCACAACCAACTCCAATCTTTACAACAAATGAAACACCACCAGAGGAATGGGTAGATGAGCGTTCTTTGCAGAAAATATGATAGCTCCCAAAACTTCCGTATATGTGGACTTCAAATAAGTATATTCGAATGTTAAGACAATCGGACATAGCTCAATCAGATAGTTAATAATATCAATATTGTTAGGAGTCCCGAAAGTGTTAACTCAATAAGCTAGGAGGAACCATCACAAAAAAGTTAAAAATGCATAAAAAAGGGAAGCACATTCAAATTACATGTAAGCCAAGTCTCAAGGACTGGGGCAGTGATATGTGGCGTTTTTTGTTTATCCCCTTTATCAGGATGTTTCGTGTTGTCCTCGGCAGGTTCATGTGGTTCTGCCGAAATGACAGACACCTCCGTGGTCTCCTCATCCTCCTGTGAAGAGGAAGGAGGGGCCCCCGCACTGCCTTGAGAGATATTCCAGCACCGTTTGAGGCTTAGGAGAAAAACGATAGGACATAAATCTTTGTACGTGAGAGTTTCGGCGGAGCCGCTATCTGGGAACCCACAGAGGACTCGGAGAGCGGTGGAGCACTCAATGTCTAGAGGACTCTACTGACTGCACACTGATTCCTTCAGTGACCCCTCCGCCCCCTTGGCAGCCGTCTCGGCGTACCGTAAAATCCCGTAAGGACGGCCGCCCAAAATGAAGAAACAAACGGCGTTCGAAACAGTATCGTAACGCAGCGTGTTTGTCGTGTCAATCACTGTTGTGTCAGAAACATAAGGGGGATTGTTGCGCGAAATCTCCCAACACTCCCACAACATTCGGAACATTCTCGCAACATATCTACAACACATCAATGTTACTTGGGTTACTTTCCGCAGAACTATGCGGAGAGTAAGTCGTCTGCTTCTTACGAAAAAGTTGCGGTTGCGTCAAAACGGCTCCGAGCTCTGATTGTCTTTGATATTAAAGAAGTGTGGTTAGATCTCAACGCTAGATGCCTTAAGATCAACCCACTACTTTTTCCATTAGCCAATAAGAATTCGGCGTTCTTGCATCACTGCAACACCTGTGCAGAAAGCATATACGGAATTGCGCTCCGTATGAACAAACAACGGGTTGGGGATGTTCATTATTTTATTCAATATCGAGAAATAACCCGTTCCAACAAAATCACTTGAAGCACTCCAGGTTGGCTAGACTCCACACGAATAATATAGTGTGTTTGGTAATGTCTATCGCTGGCCCTAATCGAGGCTCTTGCAGCTACCATTGTATCAAATTGTTTTAAATTGTTGATGGTCTTCACGTATTCTATGGTTATCAGCAGCTGCCAGATCTTCAACCCTATCTGATAGTGATGAAATTTGGTTGAAATAACCCCGGAGAACTTTGAAAAATCTGGGTATTGAAGAGTAGTTATTTAGAACACATACTTTATTTATTTATTTACAGAGTACCTACATCGCCTCGAGGGCATTATTGTAGGAGGGGCAGGAAATAACACACATACATAAAAAACACAAAGTGATCACTTGTCCGCACAGATTAGATATACAGCCGAGAAAAAAAATACACTGTTGTCCAAGGTGCTCACCACATCATCAGGCAGCAAGTTCCACTCTCTAATTGTGTTTACAAAAAAAGAATGACAGAAGCTGTTTGTTTTATAGGAATATTCAAAGACTTTTCTAGAGTTATCGCACCTAGCTGAAACATACGTTGGCCCCAAAAGATACTCATTCTTATTAATACCAGTATTATTATAATAAATGCGATGGAAAAACTTCAATCTTAATTTTTGCCTTCGAATGCTCAAGGGCTCCCATCCCAGCATGGTTTTAACCTCTGTCATACTAGCGTATGGATCGTAGTTGTTACTAAGAAATCGCGCTGCTTGATTTTGAAGTTTCTCTAATCTATCGATCAGATACTGCTGGTAGGGATCCCATATAACGCACGCATAATCAAGCATTGACCTTACGTGCAAGAAGTAAAGAGTTTCTTTTACGTCTCGGGACGCGTGTTTGAAATTTCTACGGATAAAAAACAACATTTTACTGGCCTTATTAATTGTGTAGTCAATATGTTTATTCCATTTAAGTGATTGGTGAAAATAAACGCCAAGATATTTACATTCAGAGACATTACCGATTGTCAGGTTTTTGATAGTATAACTTGTAAAAAATTTAGAGACGTTTCTAGCAAAATTAATGAGGTTACATTTTCCAATATTTAGGCTCATGTTCCATTGGTTACACCAGTATGCTACCTTATCTAGATCGCTCTGTAGGATCTCGATGTCTCTCGTCGAATTTATTTCCCTGTAAATAACGCAATCATCAGCAAAAAGTTTTATTGTCGACTGAATATTTTGTACAATGTCGTTAACGTAAATTAAAAATAGTAACGGTCCAAGAACACTACCCTGGGGGACCCCTGAAGTCACGGAAACGACTGAGGATTTACTTCCATTTAAGACAACACATTGCTCACGGTAACTTAAGTAATTTCGTATACAATTTAGTACCTTACTATTAATATTTATAGAGGCTAGCTTTATCAGTAGAAGGTTGTGTGGTACCGTGTCGAAAGCTTTGCTGAAATCTAGAAAGACTGCGTCTACTTGCGTATTTTTGTCATTTGCTTTTAATAGGTAATGCTGGAACTCTGCTAACTGCGTGTTGCATGAAAATCCACTCCGAAAGCCATGCTGGGATGGAGTAAAAAAGTTAGAGCTATCAAGATATTTGAACATTGCGCTATATAAAATATGCTCAAAAAGCTTAGAGCAAACTGACGTTAGTGATATAGGCCTATAATTTTCTACAAGTTTGTTATCTCCGGATTTAAAAACATTAATCACATTCGCCGTTTTCCAACCTATTGGGACCAACCCTGTCTCAAGTATTGTTTTAAATATAATAGACAAGTACTGGGATACAATCTCGGAACACTTAATGAGAATAACAGGTGATATACCATCAGGGCCAGTAGCCTTTGACTGATCTAGGCCGCGCAAAAGAGAGGCAATACCATGAACATCAATATCAATATCCGCCATCATGCCAGTAAAACAACTATTCGGTGACTCCACCACATACCCAGAGAATCCCGGAGAAAATACCGATTTAAAGTAGGAATTGAAGCATTCTGCCTTCTCCACATTTTCCTTTAACATTTGGCCGTCAACATTAAGAACTGGGATAGAAATATCGTCTTTCCTGCATGTCTTCACATATTTCCAGAATACCTTTGGGTTTCGTTTAAGATCGCAGTTTAGCCTGGTAAAAAATGACTGCTTAGCTAACTTTATTGTTACTTTTAATTGATTATTAATATATTTTAACCCTTGCAAATTAAGGACAGAGTTATCTTTACAACGTTTTTTGAAAGCCCGCCTTGCTTTCCCCAGTAGTTTTCGTATTTCGGCATTAAACCAAGGTTTTTGTTTACGCCTTTGCCGCAAAGTTCTTGAAGGTACAAAAGCCTCAACTAAATCCAATATTTTATTGCGAAACAAAATCCAAATCTCCTCTGTTGTACAAGACTCAGATAAACATGAAAAAGTTAGAAAATATATCTGTAATGCATTATTGATGGCGTCAAAATTACCCTTTTCATAGATGAGTACTCTGCGTGGCTCTTGTTTCTGTTCAGGTACGCCTGATACATTCAACTCGGTAATAACAACATCGTGATCACTTATTCCAGGATATACCTGGGCGCTAGAAACAATATTTGGGTCATTGCATAAGACGAGATCTAAAACTGCCGTCAGTCGAGTCGGCTCCATGACATACTGAATCAGACCAAATGTATCTATCAATTCTGTGAACATAGAATAAACACGCGATTTGCTTCTTGCCGTCGTCCCAGTTAACCACGAAAAGTCTGGCAAATTAAAATCGCCTCCCAGAAAGACGGTGTCTGGTATCACTGATAACATATCTGAGAGTAAAGAAATGCTCGTTTCATTTCCGTCTGGCGGACGGTAGATAGTTCCAAACACCACAGTCATCCCTTTGGGAAAACGAACGCGACACCACACCGACTCAGAGTCATTCTCAAATTTAACTGCACAGCTACTCCACCAAGATGAAACCAGTAAAAAGACTCCTCCTCCGTGTCGATGTCTGTCTTTACGATATACCGTAAATCCCGGCGGAAAAACCTCAGTGTCAGAGACCGTATCGTCCAACCAAGATTCGGTCCCCATAACAATCTGTGGATTCAAAGTCATTATTAAAGATGCAAGCTCATCAACTTTATTCATGATGCTACGGCAGTTCACAACCAGAACCGTAGGTTTCTCTGGCATATCAACAATGTCATCTTTGCTTGGTCTGTTGATAGGAGGTAGGTGTCGTCATTCTGCTACGATCTCGGAATTAGTCGGACGATGCAGGACTGGTTGACACGTGTCGCTGTCCCAGATAAACGTCTGCCCATTTATTACTAACTTATCATAGTTCAAATAGACCCGGTTTTCTTTATTTTGCCTTTTCTCTTTTACGTAGTTCCAGAGTTGCCGCCGTTTTTCTTGAACTGGGGGACTGAAGTCTTCCGAGACGCTGATCGGTGTATTTTTAAACCTAAATGCATTTCGCTTCACATTTTCTCTGGCTTTCCAGCCAGCAAAATGCGCAACGATAGGCCGATTTTTTCCATCTTTAAATCCTCCCACCCGGTGGGCTCTTTCGATCTCAACATCGTCGATAGATAACGTTTCTTTACAGATGTCCCTTATTAGTTTCTCAGATTCTTCCCATGTCTCTTTTCTGGAGTTGTCGGGAACACCAAAAAATACTAAGTTTGATCGTCGACTTCTATTTTCAAGGTCGTCTAATTTGGCTTCAAGTTTAAACTCACTTTCTTCAACATGTGCCACGCGTCTTTCTAGTACCTTTGTCTTTGAAATTACGCCATCAATCTTATTCTCAAGATCAGCTTGCCTTTTTTCTATGCCTGTTAGCTTTGCCAAAACAGTTGCTTGTCCAGACTGCAATTCTAAAAGTATGGTTTCAATTTTTCCCAACTGTTCAGCTTCAGCCTTAGACATGGGACCGGGGTTTGATTCCACGTCCCCTGCCAGGAGGAGCAATGCTTCCGTGAACAAAAGACAGGAGTCGAAGAACAGGAATGTTAACCCATCAATCACCCCGACACCAAAAAGATAAGAACACCAGTGCAGCATGCGTTTGTTGATAGGGCACGACACTCTCACAAGCAGTAGATTACTTGTTCGATAGCATTTAGAGCATTTCAAGTAACCAACCTGATACATGAAGCAACGTGAGTACGGGCCGAAAAGAGTGCCGTGCCCCAGTGGTGCCGGACGAGGTAGCTCCCTTTCGTGGCTGTGGTGGGGCGGATCCGGAAGTGTCCCTCGGAGCCTAGCCATCTGCCGGTCTTCAAGGAAACCCAGAAAAGTTTCTGTAGCCTCCGCTGGCTCGAAAGGGCTGCCGGTTAACATTGTCGCAAATCCAGATAGTGGCGTCCATGACTCCGAGATGGGAAACGCCGCCGCCCCGTCGAAGTTCGCCGCGACAGCAAGGATCCCGGCGAGCACCTGATACATGAAGCAACGTGAGTACGGGCCGAAAAGAGTGCCGTGCCCCAGTGGTGCCGGACGAGGTAGCTCCCTTTTGTGGCTGTGGTGGGGCGGATCCGGAAGTGTCCCTCGGAGCCTAGCCATCTGCCGGTCTTCAAGGAAACCCAGAAAAGTTTCTGTAGCCTCCGCTGGCTCGAAAGGGCTGCCGGTTGACATTGTCGCAAATCCGGATAGTGGCGTCCATGACTCCGAGATGGGAAACGCCGCCGCCCCGTCGAAGTTCGCCGCGACAGCAAGGATCCCGGCGAGCACCTGATACATGAAGCAACGTGAGTACGGGCCGAAAAGAGTGCCGTGCCAAAAGTTTACAAAAAAGTAATGTCATGATTAAAATAAATGCAGTCATTTCGCAGGGTCGTAATCTGCAGTAATGATTTGTGGGTTATGCACTTTCCGCAAACAGCCATTGAATTCCTAGCTGATCTGTCCACATGTGCGACTTGGAACGCCAGATTGTGCGGTGTGAAAACAAGGGCATGCGCTCGACAAGCTCATTTTATATTGAGTACCATATATAATGTCTCAGAAAAAAAACAAAAAAACTTTCAGGCCGGTCAAGACATTTTTTTTTTTTAAATTGACCGAAACGAATGCAAGGACTGCCCCGAGCTACATGATTATGCATGTATGACAAGTTCAGCAGCTATGATGAACATGGCAGGCGGTAGAGGCCTGCCAGGTGACGTCAGCTGTTGCTAGCGTTTTCTCAGGTTGACAGGGGTCACCACCTTTATCTCGTCTAATAGCAGATAAAGCACAAAATTACTTTTAAAACTCCCTGTTTTACTTTGTTCATTTCATTAGACCAGTATCGCATGGCCGAGGGGATCATGTCGACTTAAACACGATAATAGTGTTTGTCAACATTTTCGTGAACACCTTTGCTTGAAACATCAAGCAACTGCTTTCTTCTAGCCTTTTTAGTGTACAAAGTTTTTGGGGGAACACACATATAGCTCATTTCGAAATAGTTGGTTTCGTTTGCTTTCTGAAAGTTATATAATTTGTGATATCAATTTCTTGCGGCGTTGTAAAGGTAAGGTAACCGGGTTTCTACCGACAGGAAAAACCTACGAGTGTCAGGGAATCTTAAGCCCCTGGAAGTTAAAGTTAGACAAACGGGAAGAACCACTGTGTCTCCAGCCAATAGCCGGGGCGATGAACTGAACTATCTTCTGGTCATTGGTTTGTCGGACCTTGTTGGTGGACATTTCCGTCTATGTGAGACCGGTGCTTCAAAGAAATATTTGCATAGACCTTCTTTTTCTGTAGTTCTGCTTTCACAGTGAAAATATGTCAGTCAAGTCTCCACGGAGGATCTTTCTATTCTGCTGCTCCATTTATTTAAAAATGAAATTAATAATAATATTGTTTTTATTCTTATTACCATCAATATTATTGTTGTGATATCGCTGTCGAAGAAGCCTTTTTAAGGAGACCGAGCCTACCTGGACATATTGTAAAGCACAACTCGGTTATACCTGTGCTGGACAGTTCAAATGGTGCTCAGTATGTGACATGCTCAAGGAAGTTCTCCTTGAGCGACATGGAAAGCGATTTCAATATTTTAGGGAAAATAGGGAAGTTTGAGAACTTAGGAAACACCCAGATAAGCAATCCATTATATATTTTTTAGCCTTGATTATTTCCGAATATGATTGCTGCAGTCTGTTGCAGGATAACAACACAAGGAGAGAGGAAAGGAGAAAACCACCCCTCCTTGCCATAATTGGCGGTTTCGTCCTCTTCACTATTCTCTCCAGTTTTGGCTCGACTAATCTGGAGAGAGAGAGAGAGACCTCTGCTATTCTTTAACTCCTACAGACTATACGTTCGTTTGGTATTTGAGAGGGTAGATGTGCTTTTGAGGGGGGGGGTGGGTGTATTCTTTATGCTGTGCTTGATGCGCATATCTGCATTTGCTACTAATTAATTTATAGGTATTTTGAGCATGTTTCCTTCACTATTGCTTTTTTCATTGTTGTTTACAAGCATTTTTCAATCGTACATTGCTTAAAAAGTTAATACACATTCTCGTGGTTTATGGGGTGCAACATAATAATGACACTATCTGTTGTATTGGTGTTCAGCATACTGTTCTCAAACTGATACTTCTTATGTTGCAGGTTTCTTTGAAAACTACGCCAAGCAGACGACAACCCACGAGGGGGTCATCGCGGGAACGTTAAAGCATATCCGACGCTATTTTTCTAAAAAAACGCAGTGAGCTGGGTCGTCGAGAGAAAAATGAGACTGCAGAAAAAACGTGAGTACAGAGGAAGATCTATCTACCGCCGGTGCTTGTTTCGCCAAAAGCTGTAGGAGTTGAAAAAATATTTTTGATATTTTTCTTTTAGGTTGTAATAAAGAAGAGCCTCAGGGAACTCCTCATCACTGGCCATCCCCTTCATTCACTTTGCAACATAATTAGATAGATTTTCCTCCAATTTATGATTTTTTATTAAAGTAATTATGATAGCAGCGTTACTGTCAAACTTATCATTGTATCCATTTTTGTGAGTGAAGCAGTACCCAGTGAACAGGTGTTCTGGTATCACACCACAGCGAGACCTGATGTCACATCAGAACACCAGAGCCCTGTCACACCATGACACCATGGCCTTGATGTCGCGCCAAAACAACAGATTGCTGGTGTCACACCAGTAGACCGAATTGCTGGTGTCACACAATCACACCAGATTTCTATTGTTGCACCAGAACACCAGATTGGTGGTTTTATAATGTCCCAAATCACATTCGTGAAAAAGTCTAGTGTCATATCAAGTCACACCAGCCTTCGGCCTGGCTTTTTTGTCACTATGGTGCAAGAGCCAAGGCGCCCAGCCAAGCTCTCGTGCTATTTGGCGCTCGGGTGCGACAACTCGAAGAAGACGTATGTCATGGCACTGGTCGAAAGAAATGTTCCGGTAATCCTCCACGACAGGGGCATCTCGAACAGCGATAAGTTCTTGATCAAGGTCATCGCCCCCAAGAAAGCGGATACCCGCAGTCTTTTCGTGATGAAAATCTATAGCAGTCATTGTTCCAAGCACATGTTTGCCAATTTATTCTGCGCGGCGCTGGACATCGCCCGGAGGCAGCCTCTCCTCCTTGTGGGAGACTTTAACGCACCAAACCCGGACTGGGGGTGCAGGACGGAGAGCATTAAATCCGGGTATCTATTACCAGATACCCACAAGACCGACCTCTCGCTGCCCACTGACCCAGACCGACAATCCCGGCGTGAGGATATCCAGCATAACGACACCACGCCGGACCTCGCGTTTACGAAGCACGTCAAGGAGGTAAAAAAGACCAACTCGGGGGAAGACATCGGAAGTGACCACTTTGTTATCCGCCTCGATGCGACGGCTGGTCCGACTCAGCGCCAGGGCAAAACCTGCGCGGTTGTTGAGTGGGACAGGTTCCACTCGCTTCTCGGGGAACTGCACGTCAACGACATTCGGGACTTCGACTTCAAGTAAGACTGGATTTGCACCACCATTGGCAACGAAACCAAGGTAATTCGCGAAGGTGGAGGTATTGTCGCGGCGGACATCCGCCTTCTCTACATCTGGGAAGTGAAGACACAACTCAAAACACGACTCCTAACACAGAAGAACAGATCGCTTCGCCGAAGTATCGCTCAGCTTAGCCGCACCAAAGAGGCGCACCCCGAGCAGGTCTGTCAGCAGCAACGGTAAGACCTATATGACAGCTTCAACGGGCAACCCAACGTGACGAAAACATGGAACATCATTCGGCACCTCCTCGACCCGGAAGGCAACAGGGCCGCGCAACACAACCGCATGTGCGAAATCATACCAAGAAGCGGCAAATCCGAATAGGACCTCATCAACCAGGTTCGCCAAATATATTTGAGGGACACGCGACCCCGCTTTACCCGCATCTACGCGGGGAGCCCTAAGGGGGTGCTGGGTGCCGATGTCCCAACATTCGATGTGACCGCTGCCATCCGGAAGCTTAAGACGAAGTCCGCTTCCGGTCCCGACGGATTTACAAACAAGATGCTACGATACCTTTAACACAACACGGTTGACAAGCTTACGGGTTACTTCAATAGGCGTTGGCACGACGGGAAGGTTCCTCCTGCCTGGAAGACGACGAGGGTGGTGATGATTCCCAAGCCCGGAAAGAAGCCGTCCATCGACGCGCTGCGTCCCATCTCGCTCACCTTGTGCGCCGGGAAACTCATAGAGGACGTCGTGCTGAACCTACACAACAGGTTCATTGAAGAGCGAGCCCTCTACTCACACACGATGGTGGGTTTTAGACCACACCTCTCGACGCCGGACGTAATGCTACGTCTCAAAAAACACCAGATCATAGAAGGAAAGGACTGCTCCAGGCTGTACGTACACACGGGTCGTGCTCTGGCTGCACCTCACCAAAGCCTTCCACAACATTAAGCACAACGCGGTCCTGGCTGGCCGAGAGCAGCTGGGGTCGGGTCCGGACGTGTGCCTGCGTCCGAGGCTTTCTCACTAACCTCACAGCCCACATATAAATCGGCGGTGTCCCCTCTGAAAAACTTCCGAAGGGCGGCAGGGCCACCCCTAAGGGCACGGTCTTGTCTTATTTCCTTTTCAATACGGCCGTGCTGGGCCTCCTGGAGAACCTGGAAGTCATCGACGGCCTTCAAGACAATGTCTGCGTGGACGACATTACGCTGTGGGTGGCTTGCGGCAGCGATGGCTATATCTAGGACACTCTTCAAGCGGCGATCAACACGGTCGAAAACTACGTGACCACTCAAGGACAAGCCTGCTCGCCTCCAAGGTCGGAGCTCGTCCTCCTTAAACCGGGGCGAGCTAAACAGCTTCCTTCAGACATCGAGCTGTACTCGCGGGGAGTCCCAACTCCGGCAGTGAAGAGCATCCGGGTTCTCGGGCTTCACATCCAAGCGGACGGAAGCAACCATAATACGATAAATTTGCTCAAGGCTGCGACCACTAGATCACACGACTCATCTCGCGCATTTCCAGCCGTAGATTTGGCATAAGAGAACGTAACCTGATACGACTGGTTCGTGCTTTCGTCGTCAGCAGGATGGCAAATGCGCTCCTGTTCCTTCGTCTTGGTGTAGCGGAGAAGACCAATGTCGACTGTTTGATGCGCAAATCATACAAGAGGGCGCTGGGTCTGCCCGACTCCACTTCAAACGTCCGTTTCGCACCCCTCGGCCTCCACAACGCGGTGGACGAGATCGTGTAAGCTGAGTGCCTATTTCAACTAGATCGTCTCACGAGAAGCGTGACAGGTCTCCACATTCTTCGCAGCCTAGGCATTCGCTACGACTGTCACACTGGACCCAAGTGCGCCATCCTCACGCAGGTCTGCACCGCACTCCTGACTCAGCCAATCATGAAGCAGATGCAGCCGATACACAAGGAGGGACGCAGGAGAGCGCTTGTTTGGGCTCTACGATCCCTCCTTGGCAAGGAACGTGACGTCTACAACGAAGAGGCGGCCGACTATGGAACGGGCAAGATGGTCTCTGCTGTAATCGACGCCGGGGATTCCTCGTCGCAAGCTGCAGCATCGACATCGCGGATCCGGGATCGGCAGAAGAGATGACCATCGCCCTCACTCTCTAGAAACACAAGGCATTATTCGTTGTGAGCGATTCACAACATGCCATCCGACAGTTCGCCAAGGGTCACGTGTTGCCACAAACAGCCAAAATTCTGCGCGTGTGCGCCATCGCGACGTCTCCAATCAACTTGATCTGTACCCCAGCTCACTTGTTCCTTCCCGGTAACGAGGAGGCTCACAGAGCAGTCCGAGGATTGATTGGCGGGCTGGCCTATAAAGTGGACCCCTCGACCACATCGTTGGCGCGGAGAGACGGGTGGGTCACTTTCCAGGACGTCCTCTACCCCTGTGCAGGCTCTCGCGATCGCTACCCACCGGCGCTTGCCGCGCTGAACAATGCATCGACGGTGGCCTGGCGTCGCCTGCAGACGAACTCCTACCCAAACCCTTCCACACTCCGCAAGTGGTACCCAGACCGCTATTCCCCCAAGTGCTAGCTCTGCGGAGCGAAGGCGAACCTGCGGCACATGCTGTGCGAGTGCGCACGACACGGCGGATCGCAGTATCCCAAGATCACCAAGGTAACCAGTCAAGAGGACTGAGACACAGCAGTTGCCAGAAGCCGTGCAAGAAGCGATGCGGAAAAACCGTACGACAAACGATGCATGCAAATTTGTCGTCGACGTCGTCGGCTTCACTTGTTGAAGTTGCGGATAAAAAAAAAAAAAACGCGGTTAAGTGTAGCCACGTGACTTTTGACCATGATCTTCCTCGATCTTGTGTCGATTTCGGTTTGGAGCAATTCAGTTTTTTGTTTTTACATATAGGCGTGGCTCTGCAGCAACATATTGATATGGTAGTCTCCTGACACCATATTAATTTGTCTAACAAGAATGTAATAGTGTTGGGAGGGGGAGGGGGGGGGTCACTCTCCTTTTAAGACTCCCACGCCTGCTACTGGAGCTTGTAACAAATCCCAGCCTCATATATGGCGCGTAAGTCCTGGTTCGCATTCGCGGGAGTATCTTCGGCGTCGGCGGTCAAACTGACTAATTTTCATCCTTGGGCGAACCGTCCTTTTCCGTCTGCGCCTTGGCATCGTCTGAACGGGTATGTTTTCAGACACGAGCGCTTAACGGGGCCATCAAATGATTTCCACTAAAAAAGAGCGCAAGTTGCGGTATCTGCGTCACATGAAGGACGAGCTATAGATGCGGCTAACCGATCGGGCCGTGCGTTGGGCGCCAAATTATGTGGGATATTTACGAACTGGCCCGCTCCCAAAGAAATCATACGGAACGGCCGAGTGAGTTGAAAAAAACGCTTTATTCACTCAAACACCCAGCGACGTACTTGTGTCTCGGCTTTCCGCTTTACGAAGCTGCCTTCGGAAGTCTCTCGCCCATCGCCTAGTGTCTGTTTTTTCCTTATTTATCTGCACAGGGGTATCCACAAAATTTTGGAGTCAAATTGTTTCTTAAGATTGCGGCAGAAGCTTCTACGCATTCATTACCGCCAGCCAGTGCCATGAGAGAGTAGCGCCACTGCCTTTCCTGCCTGTTAGCAGGACACAGACTGAAACTATTGGAAGGCGATTGCCTGTTCGGTCTCTGTTGCAATCACAATCCCATTTTGCTTCTTTCAACATTCGAAGCTTCAAAACATTCGTTCCGAACCAGGCGCATTAACATCGGTATGAAGCGCTATCGTACTAAAGCGTTACCCCTCAATATAAGCGTCTTTGGCATTGTGTACGCAATCAATATATCTATGATGCTTATCTCGATATATCGTTTACAATTATATTATTTGTCTTGCGTATTTAAAGACAAGAAATTTATTTTACTACGATGTCAAGTATCGAAGTCACATCTGGTGGCAGTGCGAATATGAGCGCATCTTTTGCAGGTGTGTAGATAAAAAAAAGATCTTGTAATACAAGAAATATCCTTATAAAGCATCGTGCACCACGAATTCGGACTGGACTCCAGAAGAAATGACTCATTCTATGAACCAAAAGGGCGACCAATCGGGGAGCTTGATGCTACTTTCCCAAGATCTAGTGACTCCCGCACTGATGTCTTTGAGGTTTAGAGCATTCCGCTCACCCACAAGAACAAGACAGACTGGAGACACAAAACGCATGAATGTTCTTTTCTAACACCAATTCGTCGCATAACTAGTTCCAACTACTGCCTTTTCTGTGCACTGCAGATGCAGCAGTCGTACTGCACTGGCTAACTTTCTCATCTACAGTGGGTGGCAACTTCGCCATACTCTGGCAGACATTTCTGTTGAAACTCTTGACAATTAATTTGTTTTATTTGCTTTTCTTCTTGGTTCGTAAAGCGATTTGGCTTCAGCTGGCTTGTGGCGTTGCTTTTTTGCCACATTCTATACTTGTACACGGCTTTAACAAACATACCGTTCCCGCAAGGTAAACATAAACACAAGCCTCTGGATACTTGCGCCGACATTCAGTTCACTGTTAACTAGAAAATAAAAAAGCCAGAACAAACCAGAGCCACTCTGAACGTTGCGTTGATACATATTTGTATTATAATTAAAATGCCAAAGCCTCACGCGAGAGATATTTTTGACTAGAAGTAATTACTGAACAGAAAGGCTGTCTTGGAAAACATATTTTATCTGAATCTGGTTACTCAGGTTTAAATCGATCACAATATTTATTCACCAAGAAATGAGTCTACAAAATCTAACATCTCGGCGAATTATTTTATGTATCATTCATCCCGAAAAAGGGTAAGCCACCGACAGACCCAAAGAACGTAAGACCTATCTCACTTACGTCTATAATGGGCAAGCTCATGGAACGAGTAGTCCTAGCACGCATTCAGTGGCTTGCTGAGACGAAAGAAAATTTTCACCCTGCACAAACCGGTGTTTAAAAAAATGTGAGTACACACGACTGGCAAGAGCTC
The DNA here is from genome assembly GCA_013358835.2 of Ixodes persulcatus. Taxonomy (NCBI): domain Eukaryota; kingdom Metazoa; phylum Arthropoda; class Arachnida; order Ixodida; family Ixodidae; genus Ixodes; species Ixodes persulcatus. Next base: position 17,204 of record JABSTQ010008515.1, on the reverse strand, counting down.
ATCCACAAAGGTGTTACCGACTACCATCCGCGCTGCAAACGAATGCTAGTCCTCGTGACGGTGGACGTACGAAAGGTTTTCGACAAGGTTTAACACGGGACAGTGATCGACGCGATGGCGAACCAAGGCTTATGCGGCAAACCGCTAAATTAAGTTAAATCTTTTTTGCAGGACCGGCGATTCACAATTAAGGCAGGCATAAACGACGACGAAAGCCAAACAAAACCCAATGGTAGAGGCGTCCCGCAAGGATTGGTATTATCGCCAACGCTATTTACCATCGTAATGGCCCCGCTACTGTGGAAATGATATCCCAGGTAGCACGCCAGAGGAATGCCCAACTTGGGCAAAGGTCTGGCAAACATAAGGGCCCAACTTTGGCGCAGTTAGGTTTTTGCACCACGGCATTCATCAGTGCCAAAGTACGGTGCCAGAATATAGCCTTAGTTGGGCGATCCTAGGGCATGCCAAAGTTTGGCTCTTCTCTGGTGCGCCAGAGGAGCGCCAAAGTTGGTGCCATACTTGAGCCATAACTGCCAGAGGCACGCCGAATTTGGGTATTTCGGAGATGCCAAGTTTGGCCTTTCTCTGGTCCGCCACAGTTCTGCCAAAGTAAGTGCCAGACTTGAACCATAACTGCCAGAGCAACGCCTAATTTGGGCATTTGGGCCACACCAAGTTTGGCTTTTCTCTGGTCCGCCACAGTTGTGCCAAAGTAAGTGCCAGACTTGAGCCATAACTGCCAAAGCAACGCCTAATTTGGGTATTTCGTATATGCCAAGTTTGGCCTTTCTCTGGTCCGCCACAGTTCTGCCAAAGTACGTGCCAGACTTGAACCCTAACTGCCAAAGCAACGCCTAATTCGGGTATTTCGGCCACGCCGAGTTTGGCTTTTCTCTGCTCCGCCACAGTTGTGCCAAATTAAGTGCCAGACCTGAGCCATAACTGCCAAAGCAGCGCCAAATTTGGGTATTTCGGACATGCCAAGTTTGGCTTTTCTCTGGTGCGCGACGGTTCTGCCAAAGTAAGTGCCAGACTTGAGTCATGACTGCCGCAGTAAATCTTAATTTTGCACCACCGTTTGATATCCGGCAGGTATTGCCGTACAGCCGTTTCGCCCCGGCCTAGCGTTCGCGCAATATTGTGCGAATACTCTCCGATGCGTCTGCTCCGTATTGGCCGAACGTCGTGCAAGTATGTGTACGTTGCATGTCATTTGCTGCATATCCAATCACATATACGGACAAGCAAAATTTTTTCGATCACTCCCAGAAGTTTATTAAACCACTATCATTACACACAGTGTATACTCGACATATTTGCAAAGGTCACACACACTTCTCTGTAAAACGAAAAGCAAATTATAAAATAAAACTTAACACTGTCCTCATGCCAAACAAAACTCATCACACAAAAAACGGCGGAGATTAAGAGGAAAGCAGGACTACTATCAGAAGCATGCTTGCAGTGTACTTACTAATAAAAGAGCGATATCATGTAATCCTTGATAGATGCATAATCCATCCGAGGCACCCCACAAACACACTCGAGAAGGAAGGTTGCGCACATTCCACTGACGTCTCGTCGTCGGCGAAGAGCAGTTTTTGTCGAAGCGTATCCAACAAACACATCACAAGAATTCCACGAACTCCGGTGAAAAAAAATGGCTATTACCGAAAAATTGGCATGGACGTATTCCGGCCGTTTACGACGAAAACACACGGCCGCGTCTGCAACGCACGAAAGCAACAGAACACTGAAGAGCGCATTTCGAAAACCGGACCTACGTGGCCCGCCTATTTCTACAACTAGGCAAACGGCGAAAACAGCAGTCCCAGAGATCCCATCAGCGTGACAGAGAGAGTCACGTGAAAACATTTTCGTCCAAACGTTTTTGTCCTACGCGTCCTACACAAAGAGGTCACGCGTTTCGCTCCACCCTTTTGATTTGCTTAAAACGACTGTCGCGTTCGCTGACGGCCACACGAAGACACAAAAGCAGGTGGGGAGGATTTGCAAAAGGCGAGGTCGAAGGGGCATCAACAACGCAGCTAAGCTCTTTCGGCATTTTCAACGCTTTAGAATAAAAAAAAACAAAAAAAAACAAAGACAATTTAAAAAAAAAAAAAAGAAAAAAAAAACCCTGCTGTATAGCCAAAGCTACAGGGGAGAGAGTGTATCCCGACCTGTTCAACGGTAGGGAAATAAGGGACGTGGAATCCCAGCCCTTCTCTGGTATGAAATGGAACGGAATGAAAGGAAAGGCCGCTTCTGCCGGTGACCTTGTCGCCTTGCCTAGTCTGTCAGCGTTCGGCTTCCATTGTGGGCCTCAGAAAGATAATCTCCTTTCTTGAGAGCGAAATGGATTGCGGGCTTGTCGCCATCCGATAGGCCTCAATTATTTCTCTCCCGACTCGCTCGCAGTGGCCTCCCATGGCTGTCGTGCCGGCGAAATTAGGATGGCAGCCGAGACATTTTCTCCGGTGAATGACGATCGGGTGCTTTGAATCCGAAGCAGCTCTTTCGGCGTCCATTTGATGTTCTCGGAGTCGGTCGTTGAAGCGTCGCCCCGTTTGCCCGATGTACCTGGCCCCGCAGGACAGGGGGATCGCGTACACTTCCTCCGCTTCCTCTCCTTCCCCCAAGATTTCCCTTTCCCGTAGTTCCAAGGAGCGGGCGGGCTTTGAGTTTGAAGCCGAAAATAAATGTTGTTGAAGTTGAAAGATTGTCCTGTATGTATCGTCCCTTATGTGTCTCCACTTTCTAAATGATTAAAAAGTACCAACACGTCATCAGTCGAACGCCAAGGCAGTAAGCCTAGTTCTGGCACTTGTTTGGCAACTTTGGCCCGTAGCTGCCAGATGACAGCCGAACTATCGGAAAGCGAAGCCTAACTTTGGCCCTTGTTTGGCGACTTTGGCCCGTAGCTGCCAGAAGACAGCCGAACTATTGGAAAACGAAGCCTAACTTTGGCACTTGTTTGGCGACTTTGGCCCGTAGCTGCCAGATAACAGCCGAACTATCGGGAAGCGAAGCCTAACTTTGGCACTTGTTTGGCGACTTTGGCCCGTAGCTGCCAGATGACAGCCGAACTATCGGGAAGCGAAGCCTAACTTTGGCTCTTGTTTGGCGACTTGGGCCCAAAGATGCCAGATGTCAACCGAACTACAAGGTAGTAAGCCTAACTCTGGCACATCTGTGGCGATTTTGGCCCGAAGGTGCCAGATGACAGCCGAACTATCAAAAAGTGAAGCCTAGCTTTGGCATTAGTTTGGCGATTTTGGCCCAGAAATGCCACATATCAGCCGAACTACCGGGCAGTAAGCCTAACTCTGGCATTTGTTAAGCGATTTAGGCCCAAAGATGCCAGATGATAGCCGAACTTCCAGGCAGTGAAGCCTAAGTTTGGCACTTGTTTGGCGAATTAGGGCCAAAATACCCAGACTGTTGCCAAGGGAGGTCAGGTTTGGCTCTACTTCGGCTTCTTCGGGTTTTTCAATGCCCTAAACTCCCAGACAAAAGCCAAGTTTCGGCCCAGAACTCGGTGCTACCTGGGATGATATGCCACACCTGAAGGCAACAATGTACGCGGACGACATCAACGTATGGACAAACGAAGGAGGATCAATGAAATAAAAACAAACCGTACAGAAGATACTTGACACCATCTGCGACTACCTGAAAATAATCGGACTGGCGCCATCACCAGAAAAAACGAAATACACAATTTTCGGGAACGACTATCAGAGCATTGACCTAGACCTCGCATTTGACGAAAAACGGATTGACAAGGAAGCAGAAGTCAAGCTACTTGGTGTGCACTTTGTAAACGGCAAGCACGTTGCAAACAATGCTAAACGCTATCACACGAACGTGGAAACAAGGCCTGCAATTTATCCGGCGCATATCCCACAGGATAGGTGGGGCGGGAGAAAAAAAAAACAGAAAGACTCTCCTACAGTCAGTCCTCATATCCTAGATAAAGTACGGTGTTCGGTTCTACAAGCTCACGCACCAACACAAGAAAAAGCTTGACTCGTTATACAACCATGCGTGGAGAGTCATACTTGGACTGCCAAGGTTTGCCAACGTTGAAGCAACTAAGCAGTGCGTACAGCTCACCGACTGGAGACTAGACCTCGAGAAACATATCGCCACGTAAAATACGCGGCTGAAACGCACGGAGCACGGCAGAAAGATTGCCAAGCTTCAAAACCCAGAGGGCAAGAATGACGCAGGGGACATCCCACCACCCGCACCCCCATGGGACATCATCGACCTCAGACAGTTCCAGCCCATCCCGGGCACCATGGATCCGCAGAAACACGCTAAAAGAAGAGAACACTACGCCCCAAACCACGCAGTCGAAGTTCGAACGGTTCTGGCCGACCCCTCCATCACGGTCGCGTACACTGACGCAGGGATGGAAATCGCCGGCCCAGAAACTTCCACGACAGCCACCGCCATCTTTTATTCTAAAGACAACCTAATGGGGACATCAATATCTACCACATCCCAACCACGAGAAGCCGATCCTTACTCTCCCAAACTTGCCGAAGCCAAGACAGTGATCTTCGCGATCCGGAGAAACTTAAGACATCTGAATGTGACACAAAGACAGCACGACGCAAATCAACTATACACATTTACGGACTCGCAGCGCATCATCTGACAATGCAGAAGACACGAAGCCACGACGTGCATAACCATCAAACGCATTTTCCACATGGCTCTGCACCTATTTCGTGTAAACCTAACAAACGTCTGCATCCGATGGATCTCGGTACACACGGGCATTCACGGCAACGAGGCGGCGCATGACGCGCCGCTAGGGAGCTAAACAGTCCTCACGCCTCGCGAGGCGCCTGAGAATTCGACCCTTCATCCACTAACACTGAAACTGCCGATACAACGTACGACCCAGTTGAAGCTATGCGGATACACAAAAAAGAAATGAAGGCACCGATTAAGGTAATCCTGGAACCCCGAACCAAATCTCATTCCACCGAACCACTTCAAATGCAAGGAATTGGTAATATTGCGACGAAATCGTACGGGTGGCGCAACAACACTATACATAACTCAAAAATCTCAGACCATCAAGAAAAGAAAGATGAACCCTGGTCACCAAAGATGTCAAATATGCAAAGGAGACGGCACACTACCAAAACTTTACCACCTGATTTGGAAGAGTGAGGCTCTCGCCACACACAGAAGCGATGCTTGGGCCCATCTGGGCCAATACACTCCTAGCTCCTTCGAGGAGTGGATCAGACCCTCTGGCGGCTCTGAAATACGAGTCGGAATCTTCCGGACCCTGCTTGATTATACGATGTCGGTCGACCTACGACAGAGCATTTAGGAGGGAGGCTTTCTAAGGGGAAAGTCCCGTGAAAGAAGACACGCGCGAGTACGACCACTTCGTTTTTATTTTTTCTCATTAAACGTTCTACATGCACACATTTCAATTCTAAAGACCCATGGAAACTAGTGTCTATACATAACTTGTTTGTTTGTATTTTTTAATTGTGTCAACCGAAAGCTCCTCTTAAAAAAATATCACCAGCAATATTGCCTGGAGCAATACCATAGCCTCCTTTATACTGAAAATGCCTGCCCTATGGTTGCTTCGTCGTCGTCGCGCCTACTTCACACATTTGCTACTAGGGGCGCCAAAACCCCATACTAAAATGGAGACGACCCTTGTCCGCTGCCAGTTGCTACAGTTCACTGTAGCTAGCGTAAGCTACGTTATCCGTTAAGCTACGTGATAACGTAAGTTTTTCATTTTAGGTTACGCGGTAACGTGACCTTACGTGATGAAATACGTCACCTGATCACGTAATTGTTTTGTAACTCGAGTAACTTCTTTCGGCCGGCGTTTGACCCGCAGAGGTCTAGAGCGCTTAACAATAGCCGGCATAGCTCAATAGTACGAGGCTGTCTGCGGCTCGTGGGACGCACATCGAGACGCCACACGTACAGGCGCGGTCATTTCATTTCATTTATTGATCGTGGGCATATCAGCACCTTGTAATTAGACCCGACTCCTTGTGCTGCATTCTAAGTCGCATCATACCTTACTGTTGTGTGCCTTCTGTGCAACTCGGACTCGCGAGTTGCACTTCCTAGTGGTCATTAAGCAGGCTTCTATGGCTCCTAGTGATTCCCTCCTCAGGCACCAGGACAGGGGAAGACTATTCTATCCATCAGAGAAGCTAGTGAGGGTGTTGTATGCGCTGAAGACCTTCGTAAAGATTTTACAGAAAAAAACAAACAAAATATGCTAAAAACGCCTTTGCATGCAGCTGTTGAGACTGCGGTAGATACACTTATGCGCCATGGGGCTCTGAAATGCTCCAAGGCAGAGAAAGATGTCAACCATTAGAAATATTTCCTGCAACTTCTTTGTACCTAGTATTTCAGGTCTATTTTCACAAACTACTCGGCATCCGTGACTTACAAGCATGCCCTTAAAGAGGTCTTTTACAACATGCCAGTATCTAGGAAGTCACTGAAGTTATAGAATTGGATACGTGAAAAACAGTGTGGACCACAAGAGACCGGTCAAAAACATAAAGGGTTGTGCGCTTAAAAAAACAAATTGAAATTGTATCTCAAGATCCCCGGTCAGAGTGCTGCCGACGGGTGCGCAGGTTTTCGGTCAGCGGGGACGCGTTCGCCGTCCAGAGAAAAATCACTTGACTGCCGCATGTGGTCAGCGGGCCGTATGTTTTGCGGCTCTGCTCCAGAACCAATAAAAACGCAAATAGGTCGCTGTTTCAGCGTTGTGAAAGTCCGTCAGTCTGTCTGTCTCCTTTTTAATTGCCATTGTCTGGTAACATTTCAGCATAGAAACAAACTAAGACATGAAAGCTAAAAAAAGGTATAAGACTTCTTTTATATATGAGATATGTACTGACGGTGCCCTGCGCTTGCTATGTAGAACGGGTTACGAATGCCTTTAATTCACAAACGGCATCACAGTGAACTGTACATGCGGGCAGCGAAGAAGAGTCCTCTGCATTTTTGTATGGGATTTTGGCAACTCTAGTATTAAATATGTGAAGCAGTCGCAACGACGACAAAGCACGGAGAAGCCTAGCAATTGGGCAGGCATTATCAGTATAAAGGAGGCTATGGTAATACATGTTCGCCTAAAAAAAAAAAAGAACTCTGTCAAAAAAACTTTGTTACAACAAGTTATATTCTAAGTTTAGAAAAAAAAAGACTCAATGAAAATGTTGCGTAACAAATACTTCTTTGCACGTCGAAATATTCGCAGCTGGTCTAATTTAAAGTGGTCTCTCGCTGGGGCGTGCCACAGGCTTTTCGTGATTCAGCACAAAGAATGCCCAGATTGATGAATCTTCGTGAAAACCTTTCTGGAGGTTTTCGGAAAGAATGGTTATAAACGTGTTTTGTGTAGGTAATTCTACCTCATGCAATCATTTTAGGTATTTAGTTTTTTGACGGATTGCAGAGGTTACTCCTCAGATATACGCACTTGCAGGGCCTTTTTATAACTAAAATGAAAGAATAAAATTGCAACATAATTTATCGAGAATTGTATTGAAAACGAGTTTTAATGTCTCACGCATTGATTATATGATCCTCGCGTGACCCAAAATAAAAACGTTAATTTCCTCGAGAGAAGCTTGGCATTAAAACTAAATTAAGGTATACATTTGAGGTAGCACTATATATTTTCTCTCATATCAGCAGAATGTTTGATGTAATCTCAATATTAAAAGCTTACAGTACCGTAGAGAATCTCAGTGATGAATTCCATCAACTTTGTGTTCATTCTAAGTGCGAGAGTATTGTGTAAGTACCTATATTGTAAACTAAAATATACATTTTATGAGTTCTTGACTGGTGTACGTTGGTAGCATTATAGATCCGTTGATAGCGTTCGCTATCCCCGTCTAAACCTGCGGTTATTTTTATGCGTGATTAGTTTTGTAGGGGATAGGAAAAACACAAGGACAACACGCGCCTTAACAAGGCACTGTTTTGTGCTGCTGCTTGAGTGTTGATCGCAGTCGCACTTTATATAAAACAAGGTATAATACGCTCAAAGCATTAAAGTTTCGTCGACGTTATTGTCATATGAGCATACTAAGGTGGCTGTATATTTTGAGATTCCTGCTCGTTTTCCGAAATTAGAGCGATCAATTTTGTTTCATCACCATAAAGCAAGGTTTCGAGCAAAAAATATGCTAACGACATTGAGGATTATTCACGTTTGTAACGACTACGCTTGGGGCATTTTTCAGTAGCTTCTGTTATTAAAATATCTAAGCATCTGAACTCAAACTTTTGCAATGCCTCGTTGAAGTTCGCTTGGTTATGTTTGATGTCCAATGTCTTGTTTGAAATCGGCCAAAATCGGAGTTATGAATATGCATATAGCAATAAACCGAAGTGTGTTCTATTCACGCTGTTGTAGAAAAGCTCTCGCGCATGCGTTTTATAGCTCGATGTATATTATAAAAAAAGAAAACGTTTTGTCCTTTTTTTTTTAATTTGATTTAAATGTTAAACACGCATTTCGAGGATTGTGACGATTTTTTGGCTTGCGTCGGCTCGCCAAGTACGTGTACCTCGTGACACTTTCGGGACTACATTCCGTGGCAATGGAATTAAAAAGAGTGGACACTGACACCACGTAAACAAGCGATGATTGAAGCACCTCACAAAGTCATTCAAAAATAAGAAAAAAAATACTTGTTTCAAAAATAGTATCAGAGTTAGGGGAGTGTCGTCTTAATTATATATTTATCACGCTCGGAATAGAAAATTTGATTTAATAATCGGCATGGCAAGTTGTCTGATTACCAAAAGAATGGTAAATTGAAAAAAAAAAAATCTTCGGCTTCACGATTTCTTTGAACTTTCAATATTGACTGCAATTAATATCTTAGCCAGCGCGCTTGAAAACATTCAAAAAAGTTATTAGAACTCGTGATATTAATTATTAAACATCATGGTTTTTTCGCCCGATTTCAAAATTAAGCGCAAAACAGCGCTGCCAGCCCAAGTCGCAAACGATTTTTTTTTTTAAATTACGTAGTCGATTTAATTAAATATTTTCGTAAACTCAAATATTTTTATATATTGGCTTCTGGTGAATTTCGCTGGTAGATCCGGAGAGATTTTCAATACCTGCGAGGGAGGAGAAAAACTACTAAGTGGCACCCGCTCCTAATCAACAAGCGGAAGATGGAGTCGTATTTTTTAGTGACCCGTCGAGACGATCTATCGTTAAAAATTGCGGCTGCTTCAGCTTGCCTGAGCTTGAACTTGACGAGCTGAATGAAATCTCCGACGACCAATCAATACTGTTGTTGTCCACCAGCAGAAGAATTACCCGGCTCAGATCGAGCGCCGATCCGCGGGATTCATATTCCAAAGAGAGTGGAATAGATCCGCGGTCACCGCCCCGGAACTGTAAGGCACGCAGTCACTGCCAACGACGTAGCTGAAATGGCTGGTCCCAAGTGAAAATTAAAATTTGTATTACAAGTGCTTCCACTTGCCAGCAAGTGGTTTCCCCTGAGGTCCACGTTGTTCATGCGCCGCGCGAAGTAGTTCTTCCGAAATTTCGTCGTCGGATGAAGAAACGGTGCCTTTAGCATTTGGAACGCGTACTTCCTGATACGATATCATATATTGAATCTAACACTAACCGACATATATAATAATTATCAACATAAAGGGAAATTAATAATGCTCTTAGAGGAGCCGGACTCTTTTGACAACAGTTCTCAAGGTGAACAGGTATAGTTGGAGCAGCCAAGGGGTTGCACTTGCGTTTCAAGTGGTCGCAGTCAGAATACCAGTTGGGCCTAACTGGTTCCCCTTGCCACCCAAGTGGTGGCAGTCAGGAGACCACATGGGCCCAACTGGTTCCGCTTGCCTCCCAAGTGGTTATAGTCAGGAGAACACTTAACCCAACTGGCTCCACTTGCCTCCTAAATTGTCTCAGTCAGGAGACCACTTTGGCCCAAGTGGCTCCAGCTCGCTTTCAAGGGGTCGTACCAATAGACCGTACGCGAAATGTAGAGCGCCGTCTACTAGCTCGTCTAAAACTACGTCCGCCATCTCTTTAGCGGCTAGAAAACGAAACCAAGAACCCGATGTCAACGCGTTGCTGCGTTTTGCTGCGGATGCAGCGATAAACCTTCGATTCGTACGTGACGTCAACGCAAACGCGAACAGGGTTCACAATTTTTTTGTTATTTTTACTTTTTAGTTCAGATGCAGATTTTGACAAAACAATTCGTGACAACGCAAAGGAGCATGCGGACGTTATCGCACGGTGTGAGGTCATTTACAACTATTGAAATGGCCCTAATCTTTTGACGAAGTTGTACCAAATATGTCACTGAACTTTTTTTTTATATAGGTTATAGAGTCGGTTTCGTTTTTGTTGATGTGCAAGCCACTCAATGCATGCCGACGAGACCAAGGCCGTGAGGCCACGAAAAAAGACGACAGTTTTAGTAATCAATGCCACCAACCATAATTGAAGATGCGTATGGTTAGCGGTATTTATACACTTGATCTGGCGTCGGAAAACGAGGTTTTTAAAACACCTCTAAATCTAAGCAGGAGAGTTTATTGATAAAATATTCTTGAATATTTAAAGCGCGGTCATGTTTAATAAAAAAACAAAACAGACATGCACGACGTGTCTGTTGGCTCAACACACAAAGAGACCGGAGTTTACTCTCTTTTTTGTCGAGTTCCACGATCAATTACATTGAACGTGGCGTTTGACTTAGGTTCATCGCAGTGGCTAAAACGTCGATGTCGGCGGTGGCGAAAACTTACGTCGCGGATGTCGAGTGGAGCAACACGGGCGGTGCCAACTTTTAGTTAACAATCTCCTCCCGATCGAAAAGACCATCAGGCTTTCCTGATGGACCATCAGAGTTTCTTGACGGTCCATCAGACTTCTCTGATGGTCCATCAGGCTTCCTGATGGACCATCAAGGAAGTCTGATGGACCATCAAGGAAGTCTGATGGACCATCAGCCCATTCCTGACGGACTACCCGACTGTCCTGGTGGTCCATCAGACTTCTTTGATGGCCCATCAGGCTTCCTGATGGACCATCGAGAAAGTCTGATGGACCACCAGAAACGTCTGATGGACCGTCAGATGCGTTTAGATGGTCCGTCAGAAGTTCCTGACGGCGCCTAATGGTCTGTTGGACATTCTTGATGGGCCATCAGAGGTGGCCTGATGGACCGTCAGAAGTTTTATGTTTCACTTCGAGTCCATCAAAAGCGTCTTATTGCCCGCCGTCGGGACTTTCTTTGCACACAATGTTTATCAAAAGTGCTTGATTAATTGTTGCTCACGGTATTCTGACGGCGCCGTCAGACCTAGGCGTTCAATAACATTTGATATACGGGTCGCGACATATTTGCCAGCATGTGATGAGTCGCGGGCTCGCGAGATGCTGACACAACTAATATGTCACGCGATTTCTCTTTACACACTGAGCCCCCGATTCACCGGCAACTGTGTGTTCGTCTGCAATCAATCATACGCACCGTGGAAACCCGTACTTACGGTCCATCGTTTCGCATATGCTTCATCACGCCTTTCATTACCAACGAAAAATCGACAGACTTTTCGTCAGCACTTTGTTTTATCGACACCGCGCACCCCCAAGCCCTGCGACCGTTGTAGTGCGCTTCGGACGGTCGCGGCGGCATTAAGTTTTGCTTCCAAACAGACCGCGCGACCATTGCTTCGCTTTACTTCGCTCGAAGTCGGGGGAATGCACCACCGCCTCGCTGAATAAGCAGCCCAAAGTCGAGGAGGCTCCGCAACTTCGCACGCTACAAAATAGGCGATTTTAGGCTATGTCACAAAACAAAAGCTGTCGTTGAATCTCGCGTATGATATATGATGGGCCGCAGGGTCAATGAGTTGATGTGATATTTTATTATGGGGAAAGCCTTATACAGTGTGTCACAGAAGAAAATTTACAGGGTTATATTTTACCGCAAAAAGAAACTAGGCATCGCCGAACTCTCACTCTTCGTCCGAAGAAAGCACTAGAGGTCACAACCAGATGCCAAAGTTTCAACCCGATCCGATAACTTAATCAAAAGTTATTAGTGATTTTCTGAAAATTTCAATGGGAAAATGGAGCTCATTTTTGCCCGATTACAATTTCTGGTGCCATAGAGCTCCATGTATTCGAAAACTCCGTCGGCTTTGGCATCTGGTTATGACCTCTAGCGCTACCTTTGGGCGGAGAATGAGCGTTCGGCGATGCCTAGTTTATTTCTGCGGTAAAAAAAAAAAAAAAAAAAAACGCGTAAATTTTCTTTTGTAACACCCTGTGTGTTTCATCGTTCAGTCGACCTTCAAAGTGCTTGAGTGAAAACACGTCGAGTCACGAAAGGTACTAAAACCGGCATCACGAAAGGTAGAAAAACCCACATTATTCAGTTGCACCAGAACCCCTTTTAGACCAGGGCCGTCGCTAGCGAAGCAGCGTCGCAGGCGTTGTAGACTCAATTAAAGTTTTTGCCACCACCAACACCATAAATATAATAAAAATACAAAAAACACACACAAAAAAAAAATATTTTTTTCCCGTCCCTTTTGCAGGCGTCGAACCAACGACCTTTTGTTCCGCAGTCCGACGCGTTACCCCTCCGCCACGGCCGGAGGAGTGTCGGCGTACGCGTAAATCATGAGCCGACGCCACGACCGTGGCCGACACATCGGCTGCTGCCGGCGCTGCCGACGCCAGTTTCTTTATACGCAGTGTTGACACTTGACAGATTTCTGTCAAAAATGTTCTCATTCTCGACGATTCGTTAATTTTAACCTATACTTTACATTTTGAAAACCGTTCGCCGCTTATATCCGTTCGAGCAACTGAGTCTTCAAAAGCTTCGAATCCAAATCCAAATCCAATCCAGGTGTTTCGTGCGGCTTTGTTGCCTTGGCAGCCTCGCCCTTCCTCGTGGAGTGTTTTCGAGGTTTAGATATTTAGGTAGGTTTCACTCGATGTTGTGAGTGCGGAAAAATAAGCGGCGTCCATAGGGCCTTATTTGAGAACTGCAATCCTTCGAATGTGGCCGACTTCGAGCGTAGGACGGTGTACAAGGTGTTTTGGGACGGCGACGCGAACACCCGAGGAGGCTATTACGACGCCGAGATCCTCAAACTGACGGGTGAGTGTGTATTTTTACCATCCCAAAGTGCGACTTAGCCACAAGCAATCGCCGTTTTCTTTCATTTTTATTGCGACTGTGTTTAAAACTGAGTATTGTGGACTGTGCTTATTTGGGGCACCAAGCTAGGCAGCTGATGAATGCATGGGCTGTCTAACCGCTCATTCACACTGGAGGCGGATCCCCGTTCGCAAAGCGGTTGCGAACGCGGTTGTATAAAGATTCAGTACAATTGCACGCGCACTTGATGTCCTCGAGTGCGCGTGCAATTGTACTGGATCTTTATGCAACCGCGTTCGCAACCGCCTTGCGAACGCGGATCCGCTTCCAGTGTGAATGAGCGCTCCTTTACTCGTACTCCAACGTTCCGAGTTCCACACTCCGAGCGCAGCAACTAAACGAAGCATAGCGTACAGTAGCGCAGCATACCAAAACTGTCGACGAGCCACTTCCGACCGCATGTTTATGACGAACCCAGTATCTCGCGGATGCCGAAATTATTTTGAAAAGATAAATTAATTAAGGAGTCTGTAAAACGGCAAAATAAAAGCAAAAAAAAAAATAAAAATGCGCGGCGACGTTAGGAAATTTTCACAAATGTTTTAATATTTCTGAAAGGTTTGAAGACTCTCTTTAGCCACATATGCTGAATGTTACTTTGACCGATCTATTTATTGACCACGCATGCTGTTCAGATTTAAATGAAAGACAACATGCTTGAACTCGCTTGTCAAATCAAGAAACTCTCAAACTTGTCAGATATCTTTGGTTTCCGTCTTGCAGCGCGAGACGGAACCTGTCGATGTACTACTCCAATAGTAACACACCACCGTTCAATAAATAGCACATTAATTAGTTTTCAGGCGAGATGCATGAACAAACCTTTTCCGCAACGTTTTCGCTTTCCAATCGAAGTCTCTTTATTCGCAGGGCTGTGCATTCTACAAAGGGCAGCGATCCGACTGCCTTCTCATCCCGACAACTTTTCTCTCGCTGTACTATCATAATGCTACTGTTCGATAGATTAATTCGTTTTCAGGCGAGATTCAGGAACAAACCTTTCCCGTAATGCTAATTGCTGTCTTGGCTTTCAAATCAAATCATTTTTACTTGCTGGATTAAGCATTCTTTAACTGAAAAGTGGCAGCAGTCCACTGCACTCCTCGTCTCGACAATGTTTTGTCAGCGTGAAGAAATCACTTGCACTTCAAGAAATACTGTAAGAAGAGCGCGCTCGAGTGTCAGTCGTCTGGTGGCGCTTCTGTCCATTTAATGAACGGAGCGCCAAACTCTTGCGCTCCGCAGCAGGAACTTAACGTGCACAATCGCGGCTGATTCGACGTCAATCCATGCAAGTCATTTAATACATGGCTTGCATTGATGTTGCATCAGCTGCCATTGCTTCCTAACCAATTTATTTATTCATAATCACAAATGTACCTACTAGAAACCCAAGAGGAAATGGCAACTGAACTGGCCAGGTGGGAAGGGGCAGCTGAGGCATCCGCAAGTTCACACAAAGCTACACCTCCCAAAAAGGTCAGCCCTTGTGCCCTCTAATGCAAAGCAGTTTTTGTGGAAATTCTGTCACCAGAATATCATTACCTGTCTAAGTAATGTGGTGCAACCTATTTTGCTGGGAGTGTCCGAAAGCTAAATCTTAGCGCTAATTAAATTTTAGATGGGGTCTATGTCAGGACAAAAGCTGAAAGTGACTATGTTGCGGGGCTCTCGAAAGCAGCAACCAGCCACATATGGCTAGCAGCAACCGAAACGGGCACACAACTGACTGGTCCAACTGTTGCAGAAAGAGAGCCTATCATGCACAAAATGTGAGTGTGGAAAGCAGCTTGGGAATCCCAACACTCAGCGTAATGTCATGCTGAGTCCTTAACATTTATACTTCCTTGGGATTGCTCCGTTTCACCACTCATGCAAAGCTTGGCAGTTTACCAAGCCTTCTCTATTTCACAAAAACCACTAAAGCAGTTAGGAGTTACGAGGAAGACAAAGAATCAACTAAATCACAAAAAAATAGCACGAGGACCCAATTTGATGCCTGCAACAATGTGTTGTCATGATTTGTTGATGAGGAATGCCGTGCTTCCTGCCTACACCCCAATGTGCGTGAGTAATGCTGCTATGGGGTGCACCGGCAGAGCTGCTAGAAGCACCTTTCTCTGACCCACCCTGCTCTATCGATTGTAGGACTACCTGCAGCTCAGCTTCCAGTTGATGCGGGAGGTGCTGTAGGGCCCTACTGCCTAACACGTAAGTCATTTATGGCCTGACCTTTGGGTACTCATATGTTTACCGTACTAACAGAACCCATGCTTTAGCATCGAAAAGGTAACTTTTTTAATGCACCTGCAATATATGAAAGAAGTTCACTGTGCGGTGATAGAGCCGAACATGTCATAGGCAACACATCGCTTCTATCTTCTATTGAGGATATGTTGAGAAAGAAGGCATGTTGATATGTTGAAAAAGAAGGCATAAACGGCAAAGAGCGCTCTAATCTACTGTTGTGGCTGCACTCTGTTGCAGAGCAGGATGACCGAGGAATGTCCTTCCTACGTCATGACTATGTAGCAAGTTCCCAACGTTGCTAGATTACCTTCCATATAGGCTCCACATGCATCCACCAGGTGCTCATTGAAAGATTGTTTAATTAGCTTCAAAATTAGTTTGCTTGTGCCTTTCAATAAGACTGGTATTTTTGAGGTTATGTTGCAACATGCAACACATTAAAGCTAAAAGATGAGCGCTGGAACTTGGTTTCCATACCCCTTCAATGTGAAATTGTTTTTCAGTTGCTGACGAGGACACCCTTGCGGAGAATGAGATTGTGGATCCTACCATCGGCCTCCAGAGTAAGGATGGAATGGTAAAATAAAACATTTTTCACTTTCATGCAGTGTATAATATACATTAAAAGAGTTAGGATAGTGCAGGGGTGGCCAGAGTGACATGGAGTTAGAGCCACAGACAAAACTATGAAAGTTTAGAGTTGCTGGAAAAAAGAAAGGGGGGGGGGGGGCTACTTTTAACAAGAAACGATATGGAGGGAACAGTTCTTTCCAAAGAGGACAAGTATAATGGGCGACTACAACAAATAACACTAGGCATCAGAAGGTCTTTTCCACCGCTAAGCAAAAATTAATACATGATTCACTAGCCAGTCACTGCCCCTGACAACCGTTATGCATATACGGTTGAAAGTCTTTCTAGAACAACAAAGGAAACAGGGTCACTGGACGCATCTATGTGGCAAAAAGCATTCCAGCTGTATGTATGTAGTGTGTTGCAAGGCTGCCTAGACTGTGAGCTCTTTTTAAATCCTAGAACTCTTTTCGTATAGGGGACACGCGTCATGGGGACATGTTTTCCAGGGAGTCGCGAGCCGCACTTGGACCCGCAAAGAGCCCTGTGCGGCTCGCGAGCCTCAGTTTGGCCACTCCTGGGATAGTGTAAGCACACTAGATTGAATCGATTGCAACCAGAAGTCATTAAAACATTATTGTAGCCAGGCTCTTAATAGTAGTTATAGCCAGCGCCTGGAAAACATTCTATTGTCACGCTCACCTGATGCAACTAAGGGATTACATACCTGTTTCATGCAAATGCCATGAAGCTGTGTAGGCCCATCAGCTTTGCAGATGCTTATGAAGATAGGAATTCATAGGAAGTGCTGTTTTAAATTTAAAGGCCTAAATTTCATGCATGTAATTATTTTAGTGCATTTTAGATGCATCTTTGAGTATACAGTACCACTCTGCGTCAACGACTGGTATGTGTGAAGCTGTTCCTCGCTTTTGTTTATAACAGGTCCATGTCGGTCAAGGTGTCCACGTCAACCAGGAATCGGGGCAACATGCGGAAAGCAGAGTGCGACTCCATGTTTCGCAAGATCACTGCTGCTTCCATACGGCCAGTGGAAGTGCTTTTGGAGAGGGGGTGACCGGCACCTCTCCAACAAGGCGAAGGCAGCGG